>CAUYRB010063545.1:0-49809 GCA_963574695.1 Propithecus perrieri
TATCTTGAATCTCCACGGCATCAGTTGTAACTTCTCTTTTTTTGTTCCTGATGGAGCTTATTAGGGATTTTTCTTTTCTGTTTTTTGTTAGTTTAGCCAAAGGTGTGTCAATTTTGTTTATTTTTTCAAAGAACCAACTTTTTGTTTCATTAATCTTCTGTATAGTTTCCCTGTTGTCAATTTCATTTAGTTCTGATTTGATCTTACTAATTTCCCTTCTTCTGCTGGGTTTGGGGTTGGTCTGTTCTTCTTCTTCCAGTTCTTGGAGTCGATTCATTAGGTTGTCTATTTGTGATCTTTTTGACTTTTGGGTATAGGCATTTATGTAAATAAACTTTCCTCTCAGGACTGCTTTGGCTGTGTCCCACAGATTTTGATAACTTGTGTCACCTTTGTCATTTAGTTGAAACAATCTTTTGATTTCCATCTTTACTTTCTCGTTTATGAAGGAATCATTCAGCAGAAAGTTGTTTAATTTCCATGACTTTGTGTAGAGATGAAAGTTTCTGTTGGGGTTGATTTCTGTTTTTATTCCACTGGCAACACTCTTTTTTTCATACTGCCAGAATTGTTTTCTAGTTTCTTCTTATCTGGATAAACTATCTCTTCTTCTTCTTCTTCTTCTTTTTTTTTAGACAGAGTCTTGCTCTGTTGCCCAGGCTAGAATTTAGTGATGTCATCATAGCTCACTGCAGCCTCAAACTCCTGGGCTCAAGTGATCCTCCTGCCTCAGCCTCCCAGAGTCCTAGAATTACAGGTGTGAGCCACTGAGCCTGGCCATCTTCTTATTACTTTTGAATTTACTTTTAATTGGATGTATATTTTTTCCCCTTAGGCTGTGACTATAACGTACCTTGCGTAGGGTCATTTGGCTTTGGTTCTCGGTACTTTCAGTGGCAAAGAGTCTATATGAGTTCCTTGGTTATAGTTCCTTGTGCTGGGCATTTGATCAGGCTCACTGCCTTCTGTGGGGCTCTGATGACAGAAATCTCAGAAAGCTTATTTCAGTCCTCAGCATCGTGTTCTTGTATCAGCAGATGTGTATTCAGTTGTGCAATCTGATCTCTAGGCTCATAGGTGATGCTGGCAGGTGAGAACTGGGTACGGCAGTAGCACACAGGTTTATGCTTGATCTTTCTCTTTGGTGCCTCAAGCAGTGGGCTGGTCTGTGAGATACACAGTGGCCTAAGCTTAGGTCTCAGCCCCAGGGGTGGGGGGATAGTTGGATAAAGCTGTCAGGCACAAGTACCCACCCTGACGAGGGTGGCTGGGGAGTGACATGAACTCTGTATGATTTCCTTTGTTATATTAATAAATAGCCTTGGTGTGGTGGCTTTCTCGAATGCCAGCTGTACTAGTAATTTACCAAGTGGGTGAGTGGGCTCAGTGCCTCCTGAGTAGCTGGAGTGTTGTAGGGGATGGTGGTAACTGAGGTCATGGAAAGCTTGTCTCTTAACCCAGCATTGTGCAATTGTGTCAGCAGATGTTGTAATGGGCAGTGCAGTTTGATTTCCCAGCCAGTAGGTGGTGCTTGCAGGAGAGAGGCAGCTGTTCTGGTGGCCTTGGGCTTTACGCTTGCCTTTTTTTAACCAGAAGTACTCAGATGTCCTAGGTGATGGGTGGGGCTGGGGAACTCCAAGGGGTACATGTCCCTTGTTCTGCCTCCAAGGCAGGTGTGGAAGAGCTAAGTTGCACAGGGCTAGGTTTGGCAAGCTTGTGTTCAGGCTCCCTGACAGTGGGCACAGACACCATCCGCAACAGAGGTCAGGGAGCAATGTTCCAGGGATGAGCAAGGGTGCCTCTAAAGAACTCACATGGGGGGAATATGGCAGCATGGATTCCACAGCCTAGCAGGCAGTAGTGGGTCCCACCTAGCTCCCACTGCCTTGACCCTTTGGGTCTCCTACTGGCAGCCATCCACAGACCAAAATAGCCAGAGAAGACCCAGGTAGTCTGTGCTCATATATCAAAATTGTCCCAGGCCACAACACTGTGCCTGGGATAGAAGTCAGGGATTGCAGGCAGCACCCTTCCTGGTCTGGTCCCATCAAGAGTGGCATGCTCAACTCCCCAGAACAACATGAATCCACATGACACTTTCCTCTTAGTCTTAACAACGGCGACTACTCCCCTGCTTGAATGTGGATTGCAAATCTCATTCCCAGCCTCCTAGATGGCTTGCTAGTGTCCTGGGGCAATGAAACAAGGTCTGTGGTCTTGTCCTTTGGCCCCCTGAGTTCAGGAGCTGGCTGTGACAGGGAGGGGCAGTCTGGTCCCCAAGCTGCTGGCAGAATACTAAGGTGGGGGCAGCAGGGCTGTTCTGCAGGCTTGCCACCAGGAAGGGCAAGAGCCCTCAATGGGAGAGTTAAACAAACAGCCACTGGGGAGACAGGCAGGTGTGGGCACTGGTTTGCTCACACCCCAGTCTTGACACAGCCCAATACAGTGGTGGCAATATTTTTCCTTAGGGCACATGAAAACATCCAGCCTCCCCTCTCCCTCCCTGGTCTGGCAGCTGGTGGCAGAAGTGGCAGCCCCAGGACAGGATTCAGAGCTTTGGGGGCTGGGCTCTCAAAATGGCACCGTACTTGAGCTGCTCAGAGCTGGAAAGTCTATGGAACTCCATGTGAGTTCGAGCAATGCTTTTGTGCAGTCTCCAGGCAGCTAGCTCCCTATGCCCACCTGGAGGTCTGCAAGGTTTAAGTAATCCGTAATCCGTTTTGTAATCCATAGCTAGGATTACAAAACTCTGTTGTAGGAATGTGGAACCCTGGGAGTTTTTCACTTACCCCTTCCCTAGGTCTGGGAGCTGCTTCCAGCTCTCAGTGATCCCAGTCAAGCAGGCAGATTCGCTTTCTTCTTTTTTTGTTTCTTTTTGTGTTTTGCTTCTTTCATTGTTTCTCTGTTGAATTCCAGTGTCCTCGTTTACATTACCTATTTGAAGTGTGACTATCTACTTGACGTTTTGGTTCCTCTTCAAGGAAAAGCTGTGTATTAGCTGCATCTAGTCAGCCATCTTAAACTCTCTTTCAACACCCAAGATTAAATTAAATTTTTACATTTTTTGCTATAGACCTTAGGCCCATTTTTAAAAAAATCTTATCGAGGCAGATTTCTCAACCGTGATACTAGAATAAAAATAATTATTACTACTATTAGCTCTTTAGCTTGGAGAAAGTAATGTAGAAAAATTAAAAATCTTTTACTATCTCATCCTCTCATTTCCCCAGTGAAAGTCTTTATGTTTTTATAACTTCGAATTTTTTCTGATATATTCGTGAGTTGGTATAGCATTTGCAGTATTCTATCCTTTTTATTAGATGTAAGGGTTGCCACTTTTCAATCTATGTGCAGTTCATAGATAATGAAGCTCATACAGAGTGGATACTGGTATTACCCTAAAGGAAGTAAAAAGTAAAGACAAATTTGTGGAAACATTAGAAAAAAAACCCATGACTGAGGATTAAAACATCCTTTAGTTTTGTTAAGATGTGACCACAAAGAGACATTACTAGCTATTCTCAGTCTCTATCATGGGAGGCAAGCATGTTAGACAAACTAGGGCAAGATGATTTACCCAGTAAAGAGAGAAACTGAAGAAGACAATTTCAGTCACTTATTGCAGTTATAAAAGAGAGTTATATATCCTTCTTTTGTGGTCACTGTCACTAGCAATTTTGCCTCTGCCTTTGAAAATTTCAGTACATAATTCACCCCAGCATAGGGATGAGTTTTGATGGTGCTTTGATTTCTTTCATCACTAGGAACCCAAGTGCAAGATCTTGAGAACTCACAGGAAACATTCTCCTCAGTCTTGAAAATTCATTTCTCAATTGTACATTTGTCTTTATGTTAACAATAAACTTTTGTTTGCTAAGATAAAAGAATATGTCCTTATTTCTTTCATCAATATTCCTTTATGTCTTTGATCAATATTCCTTTAATGCAGATTCTTTAAGGTTTGGGGAGTGCTTTTCCTTCTGCCCAAGATCGAATTACAGGGACCATATTTTCCTTCTTGCCTTAACCAACTAGAAAATTGAAAGAAAATAACAATGGTTCCCATACTGGGAAGAAGGTAGAGGAGGGGAAATAGTGAGAACTACAAACGCCTCCACTCACTGCCTGGCATTTGTAGGACATGGCAAAGGAGGGGGAACCTCACAAGAGCCCGACAGTCTCACTGTCAGGAGAGACCTAAGTTCACAGAAGCCAACATGGCTAGAATTTGTGGACCAGAATACCCAGAGAAGAGGGAGATATACAGTGAGAAAGAACTCTGCAGAGGAAGTTTCCACAAGCATTTGGCTCAGTACTGATTACAAATACATGAGAGGTAACTATCAAAAGTAGGGATGTGGGCACTGTAAAGTAATAAAGCAATTTACACAATAATAAGAATAGTTACTGTTCCCACCAGCTACGGTAAAAACTTTGTAATACATGGGTTTCTGGGTTAATAGATAGAATTATCAGAAGGTTATTGTTATAGCAATTTAACCCTAGAGAAAAACTATTTTTTACTTGCCTTAACGAAACTTAAATACAAACCTTGAGAGCATCCACTTGATTACAAGTAACTTAGTTGGGTGCCAGAACAAAGGTCAGCATGTTTTAAAAGGCCACAAAAATCCAGCATTGAACAATGTCCAGCACCCAATCATAAACACACAGGTAAGAAAAGAAACAGGAAAACGTTACCTATATTGAAGACAGAGATATGTAGATAGATAATTAGATAGATAGATAGATAAAAACAGATTCAGAACTAAAACATATAATGGAACGAGTAGAAAAGATGCCGAAACAGTGATTATAAGTGTTCTCCATAAGTCCAAGATAGTAGAGGAAAACATGCTCATGAGTAGGTGGGAAATGGAAGGTATATATTTTTTAAAGGGAGATGAGAAGTATTTTATTAAGCTTATAAATTTGAAAATTGAAAGAGAAACTGAAAACTGAAATTCAGAGGAATACATGGGTAAAATTCTGCAAAGATACCCTACAAGGTTTATTAGAATATATTCTCATTCACCTTTTGCTCTCCAGCAGGGAGCACCACACTTAGTATATAGTTAAGTATTCAATGTTTTCTGAAGAAATGCTTGGAACACAAAACTGGTCTTGAGTTATTTCTAACTATAATAAGGTATGGTGTGAACTTCATTTTAAAATGATATTTTCTTAATTTTAATAAATTGTAGAAAACATTAAATTCAGAATTTGAGATTATGATACATTTCTACTCTTGAAATTTAACATTCATTTTTGGAATGTATTTTCATGTTTCCCATCTTGTCATTAAAGGATTAAGCATTGATACTAAATAGGCTTATAATAGTCTTTCTATAAGTCCAATGCCTCCCTTTGTTTTTCCCCAATGAACTCTATAAGAATAAGGCGTAAGAAATTGGTACTCTACAAATTTCATAATATTTTTGTACACAGTTTAAAGGGATTTCCTTAAATATATTCCCCTGTCATAGAGAGTGTATCCCAGAATGAATAATGATATAAACTAAAGTTTGTTATATAAGTAAAATATATAAATACAGTTATGCATCATTTAATGATGGGAGTACATATCAAGAAATGCATCACTAGGCAATTTCATCATTATGGGAACATCAGAGTATACTTACACAAACTTAAATGGTATCGTCTACTACACACCTAGGCTATGTGGTATAGCCTATTGCTCCTAGGCTACAAATTTGTTTATCATGTTACTGTACTAAATACTGTAGGCAATTGTAATGTAACACAATGATAAACATTTATGTATCTAAACATAGAAAAGGTACAGTAAAAATACAGTATAAAAAAGTAGTACACTTTTATATATAGGGCACTTGCAATAAATGATCTTGCATGACCAGAAGTTGCTCTAGGTGAATAAGTGAGTGAGTGGTGAGTGAATGTGAAGGCTATGATATTACTGTACAGATATTATGAACACTATATGCTTAGGCTGGACTAAATTTATAAACAATATTTTTCTTTCATCAATAATAATTTAATCTTAGCTTATTGTAATATTTTGACTTTATAAAAAATTCTTTGAAACTTTTGGCTCTTTTGTAATAGCATTTAGCTTAAAGCACAAAAACATTGTAAAACTGTACAAAAATATTTTCTTTACATCTTTATCCCATAGATTTTTTTCTATCTATAAATTTATTTTTTCCTTTTTATTTATTTGTTTTTATTTAAAAATATTTTTGTTATATGGATACATTGTATAATGCTGAAGTCAGGGCTTTTCGTGTGTCTGTCACCAGAACAGTGTTCATTATACCCAATAGGTACATTTTTATCCCTCACTCCCCCCACTCTCCCTCCTTGGTTTCCAATATCCTTTACGTATTTTTGTGCCTGTGTGTGCCCATCATTTAGCTTCCACTTATTATTGAGAACATGTACAGTAGTATTTACTTTCCTATTCCTGAACTACTTCACTCAGGACGATTATCTCCAGTTCTATCCAAGTTGCTGCAAAACCATCATTTCATTCATTTTTATGGCTAAGTAGTACTCAGTAATATATTTATACTATATTTTCTTTACCCACTAATGAATTCATGGGCACTTAGGTTGATTTCACATCTTTGCAATTGTGAATTGTGCTGCAGTAAACATTCCCAAGGTGTCTTTTTGATAAAATGCCTTCTTTTCCTCTGGGTAGATACCCAGCAGCAGGATTGCTGGATCAACTTTTAAGGGTCTACTTTTAGTTCTTTGAGAAATCTCCATACTGTTTTCCACAGAAGTTGTGTTGTAGTCCCACCAATAGTGTATAAATGTTCCTTTTATTCTACATCCATGCCAGCATCTTTTGTTTTTTGACTTTTTAATAATGACCATTGTGATAGGGGTAACGTGCTATCTCATTGAGATTTTAATTTGCATGTCCCTGATGATCGGTGATCTTGAACATTTTTCATATGTTCATCGGCTATTTGTCTATCTTCTTTTGAAAAGATTCTGCTCATGGCTTTTGCTCGATATTTGAGGGGTTGTTTGTTTTTTTCTTGCTGATTTATTTGAGTTCTTTGTAGATTCTGGATATTAGTCCAAGGCACTGGTATAAAAATAGAGACATAGACCAATGGAACAGAATAGAGAACTCAGAAATAAAACCATAGAGCTATGACCAACTGATTTTTGACAAAGCAGACAAGATACACTGAGGAATGGATGGCTTATTCAATAAATGGTGGTGGGAAAATTGGATAGCCACATGCAGAAGAATGAAACAAGACTCCTATCTCTTGCCATACATAAAAATTAGTTCAAGATGGATTAAAGACTTAAATATAAGTCGTGAAATCATAAAAATTCTAGAAGAAAATGTAGGAAAATCTCTTTTAGACATAAGATTAGGCAAAGAATTTATGACTAAGACCCCAAAGGCAAATACAGCAGCAACAAAAATAAATAAATGGTATTTAATTAAAATAAAAAGCTTCTGCACAACAATGAAAATGACCAACAGAATAAATAGATAACCTAGAGAATGGGAGAAAATATTTTTTTCTTTCTAAACTTTTTTGTTAAAAATCTAACACACAAATATACACATTAGCCTAGGCCTACAAAGGGTCATAATCATCAATATCACTCTCGTCCCCCTCCATATCCTGTCCCACTGGAAGGTCTTCGGGGTGATAACACATGTGGAGCTGTCATTGCCAATGATAACAATACCTTCTTCTGGAACACCTCCTGAAGGACTTGCCTGAGGCTATTTTACGGTTAACTTTAAAAAAAAAATAAGTAGATGAAGTATACTTTAAATTCATGATAAAAGTATGGTAAATATATAAACCAGTAACATAGTCATTTATTATCATCAAGTATTATGCACTGTATATAACTGTATATGCTATACTTTTTTGTGACTAGCAGCACAGTAGGTTTGTTTATGCCAACATCACCACAAACATGTAATGTGTTGTGCTATGACATCATGATGGTCGTGACTTCACTAGGTGATAGGAGTTTTTCGACTCCCTTATAATCTGATGGCATCACTGTCATATATGTGGTCTGTCATTGACCAAAACATCGTATGTGTAACATGACTGTGTTATAAAAGACATTTAGTAATCTTTAAAATAATTGATTCTTTACTCTTTAAAAATAATATATGTACCAACTCCACTATGATCTGAGAAATTCTCCTATTTAAAATTTTTCTGAATTTGTTTTCCCATTGGCTTTGAGACTCAGTACTTGAAGGAATGGAAGCCTCATGCATAACTCTTATTGACAGGCAAACATTAACTAATGGCAAGCTATAATAATGTTTGCATTATTATATCATTAAGAGTTTTTTCCTGAAATATTTCATATCTTGAGTGCACTGATAGATGTTAAAATATCTTTTTATAAGGGTAACTCTCATTTCAGTTTTTTTTTTTTTTAATGTAGCATCTGAATAGATATACTCAGATTTGAGAGCTATGTCTGACATTTCAATTCAAAGTTAAGGCCACCAGCATTTACAGCAACTGCTGTTCCATTAAATATTTGTCAGAGAGAAAGACAGAGGATTACTTTCTTTCATACATTTGGTACATTCAGCACTACACTTAAGGAAAAAAATGTCAGTTAGGCATCAACACAAATTTCATTTTTTGATTGAAACTCTGATAGTATTATTATTCAGGCATTGGCCTTAGCACTTCAAGACTAGTGCACATATCATAAATATGAATTTTTTTATTGTTTGAAAAGTAAGACAGAGAATTGGCATATTGCAAAAATATTTAATTTACAGTTTACTTGGTGTACTTTCAGCATTATTGTTGCCTAGATTTATTTCACTTCAAAGCATAGTTTGAACTTCTCTGTATTGAGTTATCATTTTACACCCATTTCAGACAGCACAGTTATATTAATAATCTATTCAATTTGTTGCTATATGTCAAAGTCTGTACCAGTAAGGCACACAAAGAAACAACCAAATGCAAAATGGAAAAAAGCAAAGCCATATTAATCAAAAAAATCTTTAAGCAGAGAGTTGGTGATATTAGACTATTAGCTGCTATAATAAAACAATGGGGATTGGCATTTTCATAGTCATGAGACTTCATCTATCTTATATTCCATATTATTTTGTGAATAATCTTTTTAATATTACATATAAACCATATAAAATTTTAATCAGCCTGATGCTTTCATTAAGAGTGATGTTCTAGAAGGTCATTAGATCATTTGTGTAGGCTTGTTGCCATAAAACTCCTCTATGAAGAATTTTCATTGTAATGGATATACTTATCAGTATCTTCAATGGCTAAAGCATTTTGTTGTTTTAACTTTTGTATGTCCAAACTCTTGTCACTTTTTACCTTTTACATACTGTCAGTGATATAAGTGTGAGGTTGGTAAGAAATATTTTGTACTCAATATATAACGAAGGTAGTGATAACGAATATTTTTTTCTTTTGAAAATTATTTTACCATTTTTTTTACTTCATCCCCAAATATCTCCAAACACTAGATTTATATCTTTATCTAATTGGGTAAACGTAATGATTTGACATGAACAAGTAAAAGATTTAAAAACGTGTTTTCCCATTTCCTCCCTAACTTGTAAGGCAATTTTATGAAAAACACCATTTCTCTAGGGTCTTAGAGGTCTGGAATGGAATATGAAAGATAGCCATGTGCTAAGTTTTCCTCAGTACTGTAACTGAGGACAGAGGATTTGAATGGAGTTCCAAGATGTTTCTTCTTCAGGAGTTAATAAATCAGTTAACACTTGTGGGATTGGTCAACAGGAAAGCATTCAAACTACTAAAATATAGACATTTTATTATCAACAATAAGCTGAAATCTATACTCTTAGTCTCAGAACCACAATGCTAAAGATCAAATAGAATCCTGAAAGTTAAAATATAGAAGTTCCATTTTAAAATTTTGATCTTAATTATGAGCATGTGATATTAATTAAACAATGTGCGTGGATTATAATTCAAACTACTATTAATATAAAAGATAGTATTAGTTTTATGTTCTTTTGAAAGGTTGGAATATAACTAAGTTAACTAAAGCCAAGAATATGCATTTTTGAAGTCAGAATTCCCTTTGGTTTTCTAAGGAAAAGAGTAATCATTGGCTTTCTGTTATCATTTTCAAAATATGAAAAGAAAAACTGTCTTTTTTCAGGTATCACAGTCAAGCATGAACCTATTGCATTGTCTTCTCTATACTTGCACACTGTCTTGCTAGTATTTGTCAAGGTAAAGTTTAGATTCATTCATTCACAAAACAGATTCGTCGAGATAATATTTGCTAAACACTTATTACTTGCAAGGTACCAGGCTAGGACTAGGGTGACATAATAAAAAATAAGATATAATCTCTACTATCACAAAGATCATAATTAGTAAAAAAAAAAAAAGATAAGACATTTAAACATTAGATGTGAATATGGTAACAGTCATATCATCACTGTATTTTAGAACTGTATTTAATGCTTTGTTGCTGTTTTTCCTGTTACTCAACATAGTATACTGAACAGAGTGTGCACTCCATAAGCAAAGCCTGAATGAATGAAACTGGGGAGATGAGTACTACAACTATTCCAGAAAAACTACTTTATAGGTCTTGAACTATTTGCTCAATGAACCACAATAAAAATGAATTAGCAGTGATAATACTGTATCTCAGACCTATTCATCATAAAAATCCTTGCAGATTAATGAATGATCACCATTAACATTTCATTTTTAATGTGTTTTATTTTTTGCCCATGTTGTATTATATATAGTAATTAGAATTGATTTTTATAGTATAATTTCACAAGATACTGAAATAACTACTCTACTAAAGGCCAAAAACAATTCATTGTATACTTTCAAACATTAACTCTACAATTCTGTTAAAGAAAATCCACAAATATTTAGTAAACTCAGGCAGTATGGTGCTCATATATGCATTATCATATCAATGTTTATAGGCAGGTTCTTTTTAAAGATCACTTTAGTAAATACTCTCCTCAGATGACTCTTTCTCTACTATTCCAGAATCACTAAAAAAGTATTTTAAATTTAGGGATGATAATTTTCTTAGAATTTTCACGATCCTTTATTGCTGTTTAAATGTTGAATATATTTATATAATTGTAAACATCAATTCAAATATGAAACATGTAGCTGAACACTAGAAAATTAATTTGGTTAAAACAAACTCAAAAAATCATGTAAAAAGTGAATATGAAATAACTTAATGAAATATATAGGAATAGCTATAAGGCCAATGTTTCATGTTCATGGACATTCATTTAGAAGAGGTCATTAAAACTATTTCCTTCTAGTCCATTATGACAGTATCTGGTTCTTAGATGCATGAATTTTAGCACGAGGAGTGCATGTTCACTTTCCGAGCTTTGACAGAAACTGCTTAACTCATTTTCCATAACATGGTCAATAGATTTGTAGTTTCTGAACTGTAAAATGCACAGGGAATTATTACCAGATGGGATAAGCAAGCCTATTATGTCAGCAAAATTGATGATTCCTTAATATGGGCTGGAACTTCCACCTACTTAATTTTCTCTAAAACCAAGACATTAGTGGGTTGCTTTAAAAATTTGAAGATACAAAGAAACAGAAAATACTGGCATGTCAATCATCTACCTAACATTCTGTTAAAAGTAAAGTAAATGATAGAAAATTAACTCAGTCACTTCCGAATATGGTTGAAAAAATTGTAAATTTTCCATTTGCTACTGAAATTTTGAGAAGATGTGATTTACTCTTGTAGAAGGCAACTACTGTACATGGTACATATCATCAGTATTTCTCCCCAAAAGAGTTTAATTTTTCACAGGATATACTTTATATGATCAGTTTATAATATTTTATTGGGAAATTCATATTGTTTTCTTAAACACCAAAACTTACATTTCAGAACTTATTTTTTGCAATGACTTTCTTCTTTTTTTCATCACCAAAAACTACTTTGCATTTTATTTCCTTGCCTTTTGTTTTATGTTTCAAATTGTGAACTGTGAATGTGGTAGGCAGGATTTTGGCTCCCACATTCTTCATTGCCTGGTGCTATTCCTACGTATGCTATGCCACAGGGTGAAGAAGTTTTGCAGATGTAATTAAGGTGATATCTTAACATGATTATTCTGGATTATATGGTGGTCCCAGTGTAATCATACGGGTTTATAAAAGTGGAAGAAGAAAGCAGCAGTATGCTTTCAGAGTACCAAAAATATGAGTATCAGAAGCATGCAATGGAAGAAGAGGTAGGACAGTCTTAAAGCATAACAGGGTCTCAATCTGCCATTATTGGCTTAGAAAATGAAGGAAGGACCATAGCATAAGGAATGTAGGTGACCTCTAGGAGTGGAGAATGGCCCATAGGTGACAGCCAACAAGGAAATGGTTACCTCAGTCCTTCAATTGGAAGGAGCTTAATTTTGCCAACAGTCTGAATGAGCAAGACAAAGATTCTTCCCTAGAGCCTTCAGAAAAGGAACACAGCTCTGCTGACACTTTGATTTCAACCTGGTGGCACTCTAAGCAGAGCATCTAGCTAAGGCCTCTGTACTTCTGACTCACTGAATCTATGAGATGATTGATAAATGAGGTTTAAGATGCTAAATTTTGGTAATTTGTTACAGCAGCAATAGAATACTAATACAGTGACCTTCAATTTTTTGAGATACTATATTATAAACTTCTAGCTAAAAGTTTATCTTCTGTGAAATAGAATATTATATTATTTTAAAAATGTGAAAACTTGAAAGGTTATTTTAAGATTTTAAAGAAAAACAATAAAAACAATTCTCATCTTCCAAAAAGTACCAATTCTAACCAAGCCTTTTCACTTTCTTTCTATGATATCTTTGACCCCCCTTCCAATTAAATATAATTCTTTCTAGTGAAACTGCTGTTAATTGTAACATTTTCAAAATATAAGTAATAAAACTAATTTTTATTTGTTGGATTTCACTGCCCCTTCCTGAAAGTATTTGATGTGAGAAAAAATCCACTAAATGCCATGGGCCAATTATGTAACAATGTCCTTGACTTTGTTATTTTTCTACGTTAATAATAGGTGATTTTTTTTTTTTTGTAGTGAGGGCAACTGTATTGAGAGACAGAAAACTTATAACGAAGAAATATTGCTTGAGTACGGTAGTCTCAGGGAATCACTTTGTCATTATTAAATCTCAGGTTTAAGGATGCCTTCAGTTATTTTTAAGAAAAGCTATCTGAATTAGGTGAATTTAATGAACACTTTCAGTTACTATTTTTATGTCTACATGATGTTATAGAACAGGGAAATAATTCCATCATTACAGCACATTATCTGCTTCTTATTACGAAGTTTGTAGATTAGCTCTGATATTAATTATAACTCTTTGGAATAATTTGGAAGCAGAATATTTACACTATTGTACAATGTAAATAGTAAAGAAATATTAGTTTAAATCCAGAGAAGTTGTTCAAGTATATATATTGTAAATAGTAAAGAAATATTAGTTTAAATCCAGAGAAGTTGTTCAAGTATATGTATTGTTTTGTTAACATTTTCAAAGCCAATAGATTTGGTGAGTAATCCCTTACTATAACTTTCTTCATGCTCCACAAAGAATAGGTGGTAATGCAGTTGGGCTAGGTCAACACATGAATACATGGAAGACATTCTAGTTTTATTATGTTAAAGTAAAGCACATATATAATTAGTGTGAAAAACAATGTATTAAAATATTTTAAGTAAAAATAGAAAAATATACACTTATTATACAGATGTGCACTTTTAATATTCTGTCACAGATTTCCATGCAATTGATATCAGTGCTTCTTCATTAACTGTATACATATTCTCTCCATAGAATGAAATGCTAGCCATTGACCAGTGAACCACTGAAGCCAGTAAATCCTGCCAGCAGCTACTAACCCTCTCCATCTTTACCATCCTACAACGATTCTAAGTTCTCACGTAGGAAGCCTACTGCAAACTCTTGGGTCTTTGAGTCCAAACTTCTTAGGAATCTTGATCTTTGCATTCTGTTTTCTGGTATATGCTTTATTCACATTCTGGGATTATAAATCTCTTTCTGTCTACCTCACAGGCATTCATATCCCTGCTAAAATTGTGTTGTTGAACATATCTCATGAAAAAGATTCTTTTAAAGCACAGTATGAAGGTTACAGAGGTGAAATTCCATATATCACAATGTCCATGTTAATGAAAATTTCAATATAGATAAAGAGTAATCAGCTCCAGTAAGTTTCATTTTACTCTTTCTAAAAGGGACAAATCCCACCACAACTAACCAAGGTCATAATAATGTCCCTTCATCTGATTAACAGTGAAGGAAGGAGAATGGTTAGTATCATAGAACTTATAAATAATTCATAATAATATGATTGGTATAAAGTTGCTGTATGTAGTTACTAAAATGCTATTCACATATTCTGGGAATTATTCAATAATTCTATTAATACTATAGCATACTGCTTTGACCTTCAATTATGTTTTTCCTACAAACAAATCAAAACCCTGAGCTTCGATGTATAATTTAGTTATTTCATTAACCCTCTCCATAACTACAGAATCAAACTTAGTAAATTCTTCCTTTAACAAAAAGAAACCATGATATATATTCAAACCTTAATAAAAATATCACTGCTATAAGCAAGTAAAAAGTTTCAGAAATTGGATAACACTTTTCTTATGAGTTCAGATTCCTTATTAACTGAAAATATTACACATTAAATTGAGTGAAATTTAATAAAATGAACTCCCTTACCCTTGGTATACTTATAGCTGGGAGCAGGAATGGGAGGCTCTGGTTTATGGTATCTATTGATTTCTTTGGTTTAAATACTTTCATAATGATTGATTTCAAGCTATCAACATGATGTCACTGAGCTCCTAGTTAATAAAATATGTGCAAATTGGCTTGTACAGGCTTATACTCTCACTAGCCAGTGAGAGTATCCTCCTGGATAAAAAATGAAATGAACTTTTGATCGTCGAGCAATAGCAAGAATCTGTTTAGGATGCTGTTGTGGGAAGGCAGCCTTACACAGTTGGTGATAGACCTGGGTACAGTACGTGAGTTCTTTGCAGTATTTTTCCATGTATCCCACTAGCAGAGCAAAGTCTAGTATCAGAGGTGAAATTCCAAAGCATGAGTCTTTTACTTATCAGCTCATAGGGGGATAATCGATGCATTTTTAAGGGAGTAGATCACATGGTCATAAAGGATGGTGAGAGTATTTTTGACTAAGGGAGAACAACAATTTTTTAAAGTTTTGATAATTTTAAGTTAAAGATGTTGTCTTATTTTCAAAATTTCCAGAAGATTATGGATGATAAGGGAATGCAGGTTTGGGTAAGAGGTAATACAGAGTTTAAAAAAAAAAAGATTCCCATAAAATACATATCTTGGTCACTTGATACAAAAGTTGGAATGCCCTAGTTTGGAAACACAAAATTAAGCAGCTTTTTAGCCACTTTAAAGGCTGTAACTTTTCAGTAAAGGAATACTTCAACATATTCTGAAAATAGACATATAATAACTAAAACATACTCAAATCTCATGGAGAGTAGAAAGAAGTTGAATAAAATCCATCTGAAAGTGTTCAAAACGCCCTTCGGGCTTTGATTTCTTGTTGTGTGAGTCACAGCTCAACTAGAGAAATAGAATTGTATGAGATACATATTAAGAGATTTACTGAAAGGAATTGGCTTACCCACTTGAGGGTGCTGGCTAGGCAATCTGAAATCTGTACGGCAGGGTGTCAGAAAGGGAAGGCAGCAACTCTCAAGTATAGGCTGAAGCTGCTGTCCACAGCCAGAATTTCATCTCCTTACGGAAGCCTGGACTCTGGCATTAAAGCTGTTCAACTGATTGAACCAAACACACCCAGATTATATAGTATAGTCAACTGATTATGGCATTTAATCACATCTCATTATTGGTCTGTTCAGGATTCCTATTTTCTCGTGATTCAAACTTAGAAGGTTGTATGTTTCCAAGGATTTATCCATTTCATCTAGATTTTCTAGTATGTGTGCGTAGGGGTTTTCATATTAGTCATGATGATATTTCAAGTCCTACTTTGGATGATTGGTCAGGCATTGTGAGCCTTTAACACTGCTGCTCTCCCGCATCTCCTCTTTCCCCCGTGGTTTTCACCAGCAGTCAGAAGTCCACGTGCATGGCCTGAGCACTCACCCCTAGGTTCATCAGTGGTGGCAAAGGGTCAGTCATGGTAGAGTGTTTGTCTTGTCCAGGTCCATCAGCGGTAGCTTTACCCAGATGATGGCAGTGGCTCCTGTGCCACGAGATAGCAGTGGTGGGCTCCTGGGGCCACAGACGCTTGCTCTGGGTCCCGAGGCAGCTGTGGCTGGGCGGGGCTGCCCAAGCGGCAACAGTGGGCTCCAGATCCTTGGGCACCTGCTCTTCTCTTGTCCCCAGGCAGCAGTGTGGGGTGCATGCCACCTGCCCATGAAGCTCACAAGTGCACCCAGCCTCCTTGCTCCCTACCAGGCCTGGCGGGGGCAATGGGGAGGCAGCTGCAATGGATCTGACCCCCAGGTAGACGCAGCTCTTGGAGGCTGGGAGCTCAAAATGGCTCCATTCACAGCGCCCAGGATTTGTAAGCCAGAGGGACTTTCTGGGGCAGTGCTGCTGCACAGTGTCCAGTCAGCTTCCTGTGTCAGTCCAGTGGACTGTTCTGTTGCGGGGGTGGGGGGGGGGCGTCCCATAGCTCTGATTGCAATGGGGGGCCCTCCCATAGCTCTGATTGCAATGCCCATGGGGGAAGTGTGGAGACCTGTGGTTCTCTCCTCTGTCCCTTCCCACGTGTGGCTGTAGGGAAGGTGTGGGCACCTTCCTTGTGTACCTCCCATCCTGCTGAGCTGGTCGCCCTATTTCCCTTTCCTTCACATTGGGAGCCTCTCGTCTGTTGATTCCCAGTGCTCTCTCTTAGATAATCCATCCTGAGGTGAATATCTACTCACCACTCTGCATCTTCTCCATGAGATTAGCGTGTGCAGGCTACTTCCAGTCCGCCATGTTCGTTCCCCTCCTCGTATGTCTTTTTAAAGTTTCTCCAACAATGTGGATTTAAGATAGTAGTCAATTGTTGTGTGTACTATGATGAGTAGCTTCACAGAGAAATTTAGATAATACCCATTTGAAATCGTCTAATGCAAAGAAGTTTCTATTAAGTATCAGAGTTTATCTGAGTGAAGGACATAGCCATGTTTTTTCCATTCTTCCTTCTCAGAATTGAGGTCTAAGCTTAGATATTTTATAATTATCTGTTTGATTCCTTTAGAGATTTATTCTTTGAGGGTTTAGTTGGGGTTATAATGTTGACTAAAGTGTTTGTTTGCATAATGATCCATTAGAGCATATTCTTTAGCTTTCATGTCATCTCTTTTTGCATGAGCCTCTCACCTCACTAGGAGGTAGGAGTAGATCTAAAAGTTCCTTAACTTGTCCCTTTCGATGAAGATTCTAGCACGGGTGAATAAATCACTTTGTTTCCAAAGCACACCAAATTCATGCACTACTCTAAAACCATACCTACTGTCTATATATAGGCTCATTTTCTGGTCTTTGGCTGATTGACAAGCTCCATTAAATGAAATAAATTATTCCATCTAGGAAAATTTTACCCCAAGTAGAGGACTGTGTTTTAAAGGAGAACTTAAATTAGTAATATCATATTCTGCTCTGTCAGTTTTAGTTTTGAGGTACGATTGATTAATAAAATTGGGATTCTCAACAGGATCTCTCTAATAAATCTGATCAAGGTACTAAAACTTCCCTGACAAAGATAAGAGAGAATGAGGTGAATTTCTCTTTATCTTTCAAACTTTAGTTCCTGAGTCAACTCCACCCTGAAGATTTTCTGAATACCTCCAAATAAAATGAATCACTCTTTAATACAGCCATCGTATTTTACATATGCTTACAGTGCTATAGTTTTCACTATGAAGTTGCGTCTGTGTTTCCTACTGTATTGTGAGCCCCTTGAGGACAGGGACGAGACTAGTACATTGTTGAATGAGTAGTTATCGAATTACTATTGAATTAGGATAGTATTCTAAGGATTGTTGGCTAGTTTTAGTAGGCCTAGATTCTCTATGTATGAGGCAAAACAGTTGAAATACAAAATGATATGGAAGCAAAGAGATAAATTAATTGCCTCTGTAATATTACATAGAAATTCTAACTAGAAAAGCTATTAATAATTTCTTTATTAATTATTCTTCTTTTCTAGGTTTAGAATTCATCAAACAGGGATTTATAGGCAACTACTGTGTGTAAGACCACACAAAATGCTAAAATGTGCTAGCCTAAGAAAAAATACAATCATTTATGAAAAAATTTTGTTTCCTTATCTATATTTCCTACAGTCATATACCACATACTATCGTTTTATTCAAACTTAATGGTAAAGACTAATTCCTTTGATTAAGTGATTCTTGATGCTCAAAGAAAACATTTACTAAATGGCCGATTGAGGTTTTGAAAAGTCTAAAGTCCCATGAATCATACATTTTAAAATAGTTTGACAAAATTTTAAAATCTTGACTACTATTCAGAGGTAATTTTATTAGGATTTTTCTTTTTCTAAATTCATTCTAATGTTTGCAATCATGTATAGTTGTGTGTGTATATATACACATGCATTCATATGTATATGTATGAATATAAAATATATCTGTGAATGAGGTACAAAATAATTTATTTTTCTATATTTCGAAAGTGAGTTTTAAATTTCTAATGATTTAGAGGTTCAATCTCTACCCTATAGACTTTAATTTTCCCACACATTCTCATTCATTTTCTCTCTCTTGCTCCCTCGCTCGCTCTCTCCCTCCCTCCCACACACACACCCCACACGTATCTTCTTTTCTCTCTAATGCCTTTATTCTCAGGCATATTTCCTTAACATTGAAAAATATGGCCACCAGATGGCCACTGAAGCTCTGAGCTTAAATCATCATCATATGTAGAGATCCAATCAAAAGAAAATGCCACTTTCCTGCTAGTCTCTCAGGGAAATTTTGTATTGGCCTGGTCTAGAACAAATGACAGTAACCACACTATTCTTGGTAATATATGTGGAACTACGGGTCGGGCTTAAGACCCAACTATTAATATACATAATATATTAAGAGTAGTGGTAGGACAAGTATACAGAGGAGATTCTAGACTGCCAAATAAAGAAAAGAAAAATGTCTACTATGAAAACCATGGCTGTTTGTCATTTTATCATGAAAAGAAGGTTGGAATTACTCTTCAGCTATCCTTAGCTTCCTTTGATAACTCATTATTTAAACAAACAAACATTTTTAATATGTTATTTCCAGGCTTTAACTCAACTCGAGGTTAAAAATTAGATATATGACACACTGTTTTGTCTTGAAATTATGATGAATGATGTAATCCAAATCTCATGGACTTAGGAGCCAAAAAGACCTTTATTCAAAACCATGATGTAACTTGTCTTGGTACCATGACCTAATTTTATCATCATTAAAACAGAGTTTAATGAGGCCTCTTTTATTACAGAGTTTTTGTGACACATGAAATGGAAATTATGACTTCATCATTGCATTCATTATGATTAAAACATAATTATTTGGCCAGGCGTGGTGGCTCACGCCTGTAATCCTAGCACTCTGGGAGGCCGAGGCGGGCAGATCGTTTGAGCTCAGGAGTTCAAGACCAGCCTGAGCAAGAGCAAGACCCCGTCTCTGCTAAAAATAGAAAGAAATAGAAAAAAAAAAAACATGATTACTTAATATCTGTGTATGTTTTTACTTCTAGATTGTAAGCACCTTGATCACTAGGATATTTTTTTCCCAAGTGTATAATATAGTTTTTGGCATGTAGTGCATGAGAAAAAGATGATGGGTATTCCTTACCTTGCTTTGACTTCTTAAAGGTTTTTACTTGATTAAGGACTCTAACTTTCTGCAGTGCCATATAATACATAGAACTGCCAGTCTCTGATCCTATATTTGAGCCTTCTGCTTGAAGAACAATTTTAGCCATATGATATGCAATTAATATATGTTTATGTAATAAATGTATAAAGATGGAGACTAGCATCTCACTTTTAAAAATAAAGTAGCTGAAGCCCAGTGATAACTGGTTCAAGATTTCTTATGAAACTAGTTTATTAATTTGGTGGGGTTCGTTTGCATTAATTTCTGCAATCACTAACTTCCAACACATTCTATTGAAATTTCCTCACATTTCCATACATTGATATTACGTGAGGCAGATCCTATGATTTTTCTAGTCAGGTTCACTGGAGTCACGTTAATCAAGTTCCTTCTAAATCAATTGGTTCATGTTCCCCTTCTAGTCAGGTCCGAGCTAGTCAGGTCCGAGCCTGAGAGACCTGAAATGTAGAAAATTCATGCTATTTTCTTTTTTTCCTCTTACTCCTCTCCTCTGGTCCTGGCTTCTCCGTTGTTGGGGCAAGAAGGAGGGATTAGAGAAAAGGGGCAAAAGCATGATTAACACGAGTTCCTCTCTGTGTCCTCTGCATATGGCACTATCAGTTTCTCTCTCTTGCCTCTCTCATGGCTTACACGTGGCTCGCAGAAAACATTCTCTCTGACTTCATGTTTTCTTGTTTTGCTGCTGCTTGTCATTCAGCTAGAGGCTACCTGTTTTGGCAGGCTCTCACTAGATTAGTAGAGGTGCCATTAGTTTGGGTGCCAGCAAGATGACTCAATCTTGGTTATTGTCAGCAGCGTTCACTTTACCCACTGAAAGGTCACTCACCCTTCCCATGCCAAACTGTTATGCAGGCTGCTTTGCTGCTACACTACCCTTCAGCCTGCCATTTCAATCTAACGTACTCCTCTTCTCAGCTTGGCAGAGTGAGAAGATCGGCAAGCCCACTGCATAAGTAGACTTTCAAATTGGTATCCCTTTCTTCAGCAGCCCTCTTCACTAGAAGCGATTCTTTTGGTATGCCTTCTTAACTTAGCTTGGCCTCTGGGAGAAAGGCAACCCTCCTCATTTCCAAATAATCTCTCAGCGAGAATATTACACTCCTGAGAACTCCTCCAATTTCTCTTTTCCCCATAGCTCTGCTTATAGACTGGAGGGGAGTTCTGTCTGCTGATGGTAGCAGGGCTAGCTCTGCCAACTTAGCAGGTTTGGGGGAGATGGATCTGAAAGCTCCTTAAGGCACTTTAGAATGTGAGCACACCAAAGAATTCACCTTCAAATCTTTATCCCCTTTACAGGACCACATCAAAATTTCCTTTTGACATTCTGTTAGAGAATATGGCAGCTAAATAGTAGCATTTATAAATCCATTCTTCCTGAAATAATTGGCTATTTTAATATCAACATAGTATTCCTAGAGTAAATCAATGTAGGGCTAGTAAGGAAACATTCAAAATATCAGTTTCTTCCTGATATGAGTGAGTGTTGTACCTTAAACCTTGTAAGTCTTTTCATACTCATTATAACAAAGTTTCATAGAATATTGTATGAGATTTGGGCTCTGCAAAACACTAGCTGCTGCTAGTTTTGCAAAATAAATTGTTTTCTTTGATCCTTGGCTTCCTGCACTGATGTTGATTGTATCTGTCCTACCTAGCAATGATGTCGAATGAATAAATGAACACTAGGAAGGTCTGGTTTAACATCTGTTCTATAATAGGAGTGGGGATATAGTTTATCCCACTAATCTGGGAAATGGTCACAAGGATTTTTGCATTTTATACTTTAATTACAGTGCTGTTGATCACAATGAGAAGAATATATCCTTGAATACATTTAAATAAATTTATTTCTCAAAATTCCTTTGGTTGAGCTCATGTACACTGGGTTCCATTGTATGCACAACAGTTAAAGTTTAATTTAAAGCAAAATTGTTGGAAAAATGCTTATACAACAAAACTATGCACACGGTTAGCTCATATCAGTTAATGGAACATGCACATTATAATGCACATTTTAAGGAATCACATTATGTAGAGAATACTTTCATAATTGCAAGATAGTAGGCAAAAGTATTCAGTTCATTGGCCATAAAAAGGACAATCTCATCTTAATATGTATGATACTCATTGTTCTCACATCCTCTTCATCTGCCATTTCATTTCCCAAAGGAAACATTCAAGTGGTAGGTTTATTATTTTTTTTAAATGTAAAGGACGTTTAAGCTAATATCTTATGGAGAAATTACCATGGTATATTGGAGAGCTAAAATTCACTTTGATAAAACAGAAATATTCAAGAACATTCTCATAAAATGACCACAGTGCTTGTTTTTAAACTAAATGAGAGATCATTTGAATAATGTCTAATAGTCTTTTAAAATCAACAGGAAAGAGGGTCTCCAATACTTTTGTCTTGCCTATAGTGCTGATGGTCACATAATTATATAACATTATAAGTGAAGGAAATACAGTGATATGATTTAATTATGCATACCTATAGGAGTAAAGGATAGATGGCTATGAGCAGTTACACCATGCTTAGTTTGGTTCAGTGCACAGGTGTATTGACTCTTCTTGCATTCTTTGAAAATGTAATAAGTCTCACAAAGGAAAAGGAACACCGATGGAGGAAATACTGAGGCTAATCATTGCCAGTTTTTTAATCAACAAACTATTTCACTGATATTCTACTAGTTGTCATGAATTCCTCTTAATGTAATCATTTCAGTAAAGCCTGTCCTTTAAGCACATTACAAAGATATATCAATTAACCACTCGAGACCTAACTATAAATAGTAAATTATATTTTAACTTCAAATATTTTTTCAATTTAAAATTTGTTAGAAAAAGAATTTGAGATTATGAGGCATAATTCTGCAAAAATACCAATAGCAACTCCCAGAATGCAACTATCAGGATGTAAACACTGCTCCCCAGAGAACAAAATTAGATACTTAGAGAGCATTCGAAATTTAAAAGTGCTACCTATTCATCAGCTCCACTACAGTACAATTTAGTCAATTAAGGCATTTGTTCAGCAGTTTCTCCAGTTTGGAAGTTAAAAAATAAAATATTTGGTACAGTGAAGAGAAAAATATTTTCAGTCAAATATATACAAAGATTGTCATATTAAGATGGTATACATACTGTTTTAGAGTTTGTTTTTTCTTCACTTCAGGTTCTTTCAGTTGATATCTGATTGGTAAGTAACTAGAACTAATTGGTAGGTTAGGCAAATCTCACAGGAAATGGGGCAGCGACTTGTACCAGGAATGGATGGTTATGCAAATATGGCATTTGTGCCCAGTTTTTAATCAATCCCATCTTCCTGCTGCCAGACTCTGAAATTCACTTGGAGACCCAGGATGAGATATCACAACCACAAAACTCGTTTGTTCTTATAATTTTTTTGTTTGTTTTTTCTTGCTATGTTGAACAAAATCTTGCTTTTAAAAAATCAAATTATTTTAGTAAGTTCTATTAAGATATAGCATGACTTAAAGGAAATCTAATTACAATTCCATCATTTATGTAATCAACTTATACTTTTATCATATAATATTTTTCTGAGACATAAATATCTCAGCAGTACAAAGGCAATATGTGTCATTTCTCTCCCTTAAAAAAATCCCAGAGTGATCTTCAAAGCAGACAATTCTAGCATGTGAACTTTGAGGTTGGAGGGCAGTAAGGTAGCCTCACAAATAGCATTGTCTTCATCTGGGCAAAGAGAACCAGGGCAGAAATGGTGCCAAATGAAAAGGAGCACTGTAATTTTGAGGAATTCGGAGAGGGAGCAGTATCTTCACCCCAATGATCATTATCCTGGTTTACCTCTGAGCAATTGTCTATGATCACAGAGACATAGGTGGGATCGTTTTTGGATGGTGTACATAAAACATGTCCAAAAAAGTGCTAGATATACAAGGGCTGCCCAGAAGGTATCCAGCCATTGTTAATATAACAAGAATGGTTACATGGCTGGATACTTTGTGGACAGCCCTCCTATGTTCAGTGATGCCAGAATTCCCTCACCTGTCACCGCCTTTGGCTTTGAAAGGACACTTAAGGCAAAAATTTCACTTGAGCTCAACTCTGATTTACCCTGACTTGCAATGTGAAGATGTAAGTAATGACTGATGATTCAAGGTTGCTGCACCTGCCTGCATTACAGGATGACTGCAACAAAAATAGTTTATCTGTAGAAGGGATATGGAAACTCTCCCCAAATGTGGCCTTTCTTTTTCTGGTTGTCATTATGGGAGCAAAGCATCTGTATTTCATTTCACAGTGCTGAATTATCCTGAGGGTAGCCTCCTCCTGGCCAATTAGTTCTGAATAAAAATCCCATATAAGTACATTTCATTACATTTCAACTAATTATGGCAATAGTAGTAAGTTTAGAATTTGGCTTTCATGTATCCAGTAGACCGTTTCCCTTATGTAATACAATGCTATTTGTAAGATACATCATGTATGGCATGTGTATATGTGTGTGTGTATATATATATTTCAGATGAAAAGAAATAAAACATAAACTACTTCATTTAGGGACTATAAAATCATACCCAGGTGATTCCCTTATGCTTTAGCAGGTAGAGCAGTCTATGGCTTTACAATGAAGAGGCTATACCCCATAAAACAATCCTATTTCTAGTGAAGATAATGTAATGAACCATAGAATATCCATTGATGTAACTACCTTTGCCTACTTCATCAAATTAAACTGAGCCTATTTAAAGCTTTGCAAACCTAGTAAGACATAGTTTCTTTTAAATTCTTAGTTCAACATATGAGAAAAGTCATGGTCCGTGAAAAATCTTGGAAAGCTGTAAAAAGGTGTAGAATCCTAAAAACATTTTTAAACTCATGATGAAGAATTTTCTAATGTGAGCTTCAGGCAATTTGCTGTTCTTAAGTATAGTATTAGCTTCTGCCATTTGGGCTGAAACCTTTCACAAAACTATTTAGCTATCCATAGAGAACCAAAGGGATCCTAATATCTCTTTTACTGGTTTCATAAGGTCAGAGATAATAATACGTGGACATGATCAATGCTTTGAATGACACTTGGACGTGATCATACCATGAAGTATATAACTATGTGGTAAAAAAGGTAGATTCTGCAAGTCATGCAAATCTCCATCTCAATCTCTGTGAAACTTCACTCATGGATAGTGAACTATTTTCCAGCTGAATTATTTTTAATATACCAATCGCATCTAGCATAATGCTCATCTCTTAAAAAACCTTTAATAAATGTGTTTTAATCACTAAATGGGGAAGTAAATTTCCATCTGAAGGGTACACTTGTGATGTTATACCTGCTCTATATGTGGTAACAAGTGATCATTCCCAAATATGAACATCATCCCCTGTTTCATCACAAGACACTGATTCCACATGTTTGAAATAAGTATTTATTATCACCAAATATCTCTTCAGTTAGTTTCCTTTTTTACTTCTATTAATAATTTGTTGTCCTGGTCCAAAACTTACTATGTTATTAAAAAAAAAAGCCTCTCTCCTATAGCAACATAATTATTGATCATAGAGTCTCAGAGTATTTGGCAGTGCATTGATTCCTAGGTTCAAATTTGAACTTAAACCTTTGGCTAACTTTTTTTGAATTCAACTTTCAATTTTCTCACCTCTGAAGAAGTGTGGACTACTTGTTCACTGACTTTAATAGTGTCAGAACTAGCATTCATGTGTCCTAACGTCGCATTCTGAAGAGCATGTGCTGCATGGCCTATACAGATGGCCCTCAACTTAAGATGGTTTGAGTTATTTTTTGACTTTACAATGGTGTGAAAGTGATAGGCATTCAGCAGAGACCATAATTCAAGTATCTGGGCAACCATTCTATTTTTCACTTTAGTGCAGTATTCAATACATTACATGGGGTATTCAACACCTTATTATAAAACAGGCTTTGTGTTAGATGATTTTGCCCAAAAATATGCTAATGTTTACATAATATTAGCTGAGCATGTTTAAGGTAGGCTAGGGTAAGCTATGATGTTGGGTAGGTTTGCCTTTGACATTTTCAATTTATGATGGGTTTATCAGGATGTGACCCCATCATAAGTTGAAGAGCACCTATAATTAGCCTGATTGCAAATGGCTTTAATAAGATTGTAGTCAATGAGGCAGAAGTGTGCACACTAGCCTGCATGTCATCCAACCTCACAGAGCAGTCATTTTCTTATTTCTGGAGAGATTTTAGTGTTGCTTCAACATAGATGGTTCTCTAAAGTTTTTAAATCCCTATTATTATATACAGAGTTCCCTGTGTATGGAAATGTGTGATGTTCCTAGAATCAGAATATTTGGGAAGTTCAAAAGCAATTCTTAATTAAGCATGTGGCTTTGGAATCAGATTTTATGGGTTTGAATTCTAGCTCTATCCTCAAACTATGCACAAGCTCAAACAAGTTTCTTAACCTCTTTAAGCCTTAGTTTCCTTACCAATAATGTGGAGAGAATTGTAACTTTTAAATCAAAGGGTTGTTTTGAAGATTAGTTCAGATATTTCATGTAAGGCATGTAAAATAGTGCCTAACAGATAATTAGTACACAGTTGATGTAAAGCATTATTGCTATTTCATGATTAAAGTGTTTGTTCTAATGCAGCCTATATTTTATAATTTATGCGGTGCTACTCTAGATTTTTTTATTGATAATTGTGGTGTATCAAATTATCACTAAAATTAAAATTAACCTTATATATACTTTTCCTCTTAAAGTATATTTCCTTCTTAAGTTAGACTTAAAAATATAGCTTTAGTATGTTTTAAAACTCGTGAACTTTATTTTTTACTGTAAAATTCCCATTCTAAAAGTTTAAAGTAATTGACTTTTTCCATTTTATTAATATATTGTTTTAGTTAGCAAAAAATAAAAAAGGAAACTCAATTATTTTGATATTTAATTCATATATATATGTATAAGGGAATGAAAATGGATTTCTACTTCCAATATTTTTGCCTAGGAAAAATGGGAAGCTTGCTATTAACTTTCGTACTGTAACCTCTGGTAACTAAATTTATGATATTTATCTTGAAAGATATACCATCTTTAATGAAATTATTTTGGCCCATATGGTGGCTAAGACAACATGGCTATTAATGTCATCTCTGATAAAATGGCTGCCCCATTTTGTAACTTTCTCTGGTATTTGCTCCAGCCAAAGACTTCTAGGAATAGGAGGGCTGTATGGGAAGGATTCAGCCATTGTAAATATAATGAGAATGGTCTATATTTATATATACCTGCAATTGAACAAGTTGAATGTATTGTTCATTGCAGTGAGAAGGAACACACACCATGAGGAACCATGGAACATCTCCATAAAAGGGTATTAGGGAGACTTACGTGATCTATGCTCACCTTAGGTTATTTGAAGGAGTGTTTGAGGAAGCAGATCTTTGCTCTGGATTAGATAGTATCAGGAATCAAAAGTAATGCTATGGCCAGGTATTATAATAAGCCTTATCAAGTAGGGGAGAAACTAAAGTAAAACTGAACTGTAATTGGTAAAGAAGTACAGTCCTTCATATTAGCTAGGATAGGCAGATGTTGGTCAATTGTTTGATTTAGAAAAAGATTATGTTTTTGTCCATGTTCAAAAGTGATTATGGAGTAGTACTGTTTTTGTCATGCTCCATCATGGTCACAGAGTGACCTTGTTTGATGTTGATGTTCTGTGAAGTTGTTTATTTCAACAGGAAAACACCACAGTCTGGCTGTGAGTGACAGAAAGCAGTCAGGCACTGCTTTTCTCTTTCTCAGTGTGTTCATAACATACATAGTCAGTAAATAATGACAAATAAAACCAATATTGATTTAATGGTGACTAAGGGGCAGACTACACCAGGAGCTTCAAATACATGACCACATTATACTTCACTGGAGTCTTAGTTTTATAAGGCAAGAATGTTATCCTTATTTGTTGCTGAGGAACCAGGACTTGGAGAGATGAAGTGACTTACCTAAGGTCACACACTTTGGAAGGATGAGATCTCAAAACTGTCTTTCTCCAAAAGGCATCCTGTTTTCCCTCAGACATACTTCCTTCGTGTGTTTCAGTTAGCATGCTGCAGAAAGAGGGTGGACATATACCTTTCACACGAAACAACTTGGGTGATTCTCTTCAAAACTGCACTATATCTATTGTGGAAATAAGGGATCCTATTTAAAACCGTTCTAGCTCTCTTTTACAATCTACTTGCTCTGCTTTAGGTGTTGTTATAATAAACTTACTACCTAAAGTCCCAGCTCATAGAAAATAGATACCGAAAACCAAAATGAAAGCTTGGGGAGGGAATGTTTCTGCATGTCAACCACCCTGCAAATAGAGAGAAATAGAACAAAAAAGCCTATTTAACAGACACATAAAATCAAAGACCAAATCCGTTTGGAACAATAGAATATAAAGACAAAAATCTAATCAATCTCTGAGGCCATTAATGTATGAATACAATAAAACTCTTATTATAATCATCATGGTAATCCTAAATTTTTAGAAAAATGTAAAATAATATTCATCTTATTCAGTTTATGGAGGCAATCATTTAATAAAGTATATTTAAAAAGTATGAACTACAACAGGTTTATTGCTAAATAGGTAAAATTCTGTAATTTAGAGAATTTCTACTTGTAACTTCTATCACTTTGTCAGGTAAAACTGGCATTATGTTGATGTTATTAATGTTAGTAAAACCGGGAACCAAATAATCTTACCACTATTTTACAACTCGATTAGAATTTTGTCTTCATTCAGGAAATCTGTTTAAATAACATAGGTGGTCATTAAAGAGTTTAAAAATAATAACTTATAATTCAAACAAAAGTAAAAAAAAAGGCTAATATAATAGTTTTCCTAAAGGCAGGATGAAATTAGTGTAAACTGAAGAAAGATTATATTAGACCTTAAAATATCACATGAAGATAATGCTACTAATCTTAGTCCCAGAAGATTTATATTAGGAAAGTGAGTTATATGAGCCAATGACTGGTCTGGACTAGAGGTGGTAAATCGTCAGCCTGTAAAAAAATACAGCTTGTGGGCACGTTTTGTTTAGTCTGCAGTGTATTGATCCACTCAGGGATTTTTGGAAAAACATAATCTGATTTCTACAAAGATAAACAGTGAGCCAGCATGAGGGTGATAGAGACATCTGTGTGTCCCACCTTTCTGCATGACATAATCGGCTGGGCTATGAAGCAGCTGCTTTTTATGGGGTTGTGGTCAAGCGAGTTCAAACACCTGGTACTTTGTAGCCCTCTGCACCAAGTCCCTGCAGACATTTGGATGTGTTTATGGTCCTAGTGAGGATGTTTACTTGGATTCCCTTGTTTCTGTTATTCTTTGTATTCATCAGTATGTTTCTCTTGTCCTCACTGACTTTTTATGCATGACTTGATCTTGTCTATGTGGGTGCGTGTGTGTGGCCAAAAAGAAGAAAAAAAGCAATTTTCAGAACCTGAGTATGTGTTTTATCAAATATATATATTTTTAACAAGGAAGTTTTCATTTTATAATTAGTATATCAGTGATGTCTATTTTTTTAATTTTTTTATTTCAGGAAATTATGGGGGTACAAACATTTTGGTTACATGTTATGACTTTGCCACATCCCAATCATGCTTTGAGGCGTGCCCTTCCCCCCCCCCACAACACTGGCACTGAGTGATGTCTTTTTTTGCAAAAGCCTCGCAAATACATAGGACTTTGGTTCAACTATTCACATTATCAATGTATAGATTAGTTTTATTTTTAAATCTGAGAGTTAAAATTGGATTTATATTATTATAGTTTCACTTCAAAATGTAGGGACAAAATTATGAAATCATATAAGAAATTAATGTTCATTTATTTTCTTCAGTATACTTTTCTGGCTTTTTTATTTACTGTATATAAGCAAGGTTACTGGCCTCATAGTGCTTGACAAGCATCACAAATCAAATTTAGATAGATCTCCTCATTAGTAGAGTCCTTGATGTATTTATTAAACAGAGAAAATAAATTACATTTTATATTAATGTCATTAAGTCTCCAATCCATATTTTAGTTGCTACTTTTGCAACTGTAAATACTAATTTTGCAGATACAAAGGCTACATCACAATCCTATTAGTTTTGAAATTTTACCAGTAATGAGATATGATTATCCATTAAGATACAGTCTACCTGTGAACACAAATTACACTATTGTGAATAATAGCCTACGATAATAAGTTTCTCATAGTCATTTGCTTAAAATATGAGATGATTTAAAATTTTTCATTTGACTGTGTCCCAACTTTGTGTATTTCATTTTTCTTGGGACCTTAAATACTGAATGCCTTAAGACTTTGTCTATATTATTATGATCCTCCCCAAGTAAAACGGAATATTCCAAAGGCTCTATTTTGTAGTTTAAATGTTATACTATAGATCCATTTATTTTCTACTAAAATTATGATATCCATCTTCTAGATTACTACTTTTTATATGAATAATATATATTCTAATTTTTACTTTAATATCTGATACTGCATTTATTCATGATCTTCTATAAAGACTTTCTCTACTAAAATTGGCCAATTTTCTTCTGGCTTCCTTATTTAAGAGGCCACCACTAAGTCCTTTAGGCACATGCATAGAATCCAAGGCATATTGATTATCACTTTCTAGAAGGTCACGTCTAATAAGATGTAGAACAGATTAGATTTCTTACAGCCTAACTCCATGACAATGGCAGGAAAGGATGGATTTTGGAAGTAAGGAGGCTGTAAATGATCTTGTCCCACCTGGCCTAATGACTTTGTACAAGGAAAAAGTTTTATAATTTAAATAAAAAACAAATATGTTTATGCATGTGAATGTTTTTCCTGGGAGAGAGGAGGTAAGTGGCCAGTCCTATTTCAGATGATGGAACTAAAGAGCAAAATTGGAAAGAAATAAAAGAAAGCCAGGTATGTTATAGTTTAGCAGTTGTTACACTTTTACAAATCTGATTCCTAAATAGATGATTATGTTTTTAAAAGAGAATAGCTTTTAACTACTTTTAAAATTCTAATCTTAATTCTTAATCATGTGTCATAGCTCATTGGAGACTTCTAGGAGGATCTACATTTTGATGACGTAAAGTTGTTTTTTCTTAATTCTAATGTGAAATTCATTTCCTTACCCATTTTTCTGGAGATTACCTTTTTCATTTTGTTATCATCTTTCATTCAGAATGACTTTTGTTGGTATTCAAAACAATTTACGTAGCACGGGCTCTCTGCCCTCCCTGCTATCTTCTCAGATGTCTTCCAGGAATAATTTTGTAGTCCTCAGTTTCCAAACATCAGAGGGTTACTTCATGGAGTGAGTTTCCCATCCCTGGAAGTATTCAAGCACGGGTTGAATGACAAGGGGAAGAGGGTTTCTACTTCAAGTACAGAGTGGGATTTAGGACCTCAAATATTCAAATCATCTAAGTGTGTATAATATATCATTATACTTGTCTACAGAGGCAAATGAAAACCTATTGAAAGTGTTCAACTATTTGTTATCTGTAATTTTTATACGTGTATGTGTACATATTCTTATGGACTGAATGTTTGTGTCTTCTCAAAATTCATGTCTTGAATAATCCCCAATATGATAGCATCAGAAAATGAGCCTTTGGGAAGCAATTATATCATAAGGGTAGAGTCCTTATGAATGGGATTAGTGCCTTTATTTAAAAGATCCTGGAGAGCTCTCTAGCCCGCTTTTTTACGATGTAAAGATAGAATGAGAATTTGGCAGTCTGCAATTCAAAAGGGAGCCCTTCCCAGAACCCAACCATGCTGACACCTTGATCTCAGACTTCCAGTCTCCAGAACTGTAAAAACGAAACGTAAGCCACTCAGTCTGTGGTACTTTGTTAGAGCCGCCCAAACTAAGACATACAATACACATATCATATATAGACATCTTCAACATTTTTTTTTTTTTTTTGAGACATAGTCTCACTGTGTTGCCCGGGCTAGAGTGCCGTGGCGTCAGCCTAGCTCACAGCAACCTCAAACTCCTGGGCTCAAGTGATCCTTCAGCCTCAGCCTCCCTAGTAGCTGGGACTACAGGCATGCGCCACCATGCCTGGCTAATTTTTTCTATATATTTTTAGCTGTCCAATTAATTTCTTTCTATTTTTAGTAGAGATGGGGTCTCGCTCTTGTTCAGGCTGGTTTCGAACTCCTGAGCTCAAACAATCCGCCCGCCTCGGCCTCCCAGAGAGCTAGGATTGCAGGCGTGAGCCACCGCGCCCGGCCCTTCAACATTTTTTATGTCATGAAAGTTACTATTTTCTATGTTTTAAACAAATTAATTACAAAAGAAAAATATTATATATTGATATTTTATCATCATATGTATATGATTCTTTAAGAGAGCAATTTTACCTTCTTCATCTAAACATTTCTATAATAAAATTCATTTTATAAATTTTAATAAATTTTAAATAGTGTTAGTTTAGGAATTTTAACTTTTTTTTCTTTTTTTGAGACAGAGTCTTACTCTGTCGCCCTATGCCCTGGGTAGAGTGCAAGTGGCGCCGTCGTAGCTCATTACAACCTCAAACTTCTGAGCTCAAGTGATCCTCCTGCCTCAGCCTCCCAGAATGGTAGGATTACAGGCATGAGACATCACGCCCAGCTGAGGAATTTTAACTTTCTTAATCCAAAATTTTTCTTAACTTAAAAAAAAAAGACAATTATCGTATGGTGACATAAGACTGAATAGTGGTTATGCTTGATGGGTGGTAGATAATGACTGAGAGAGGGCACAAATAAGACTTCTGGTATGCTAAAATTTGGAATGTTCTATTCTTGTTCTTGGTGGAGATTAGAGAATTGTGTTTATTTTATGTAAATTCTATAAATTTATATTATGATTTTTGCACTTGGTATGCATACAATATCCTTAAATAAAAAGTAACTGAGAAGGTACACAAATGTCATTTTTTCAGGAATTACTTTATAACAACTATGTCATTCATTGCAACCATGTAATTTATTGGGTTAAAATTTTAATCCCTTTACTTTTAACCATCTGATCTTTTATGTTCGAAGATAATTTTTTGTAGGAAAGATATGATTGGGTCTTTTAAAAATTCACTTGATAATTTCTTTCTTTAATTGGTGTATTAAGCCATTAACATTTAAAGAAATTATCGATATAGTTCATTTAATGTCTAACATGTTCAAAACTATTCTATTATATATTTGTTACATTCTTCCCTCCTTTCATGTCTTCTCTGATTTCAATATAGCATTTTATATGATCTCACTTTATCTCTTTTAGCATATTGATTATAATTTTTTAATTTTTTTTATCTTAGATTTTCCAATATAAAGTTTTAACTAATTTAACTCTACCCTCAAATCACACTGTCTTACTTCATACATAGCATAGGTATCTTATAACAGACTATTCCCAATTCTTCCTCTTTGTTCCTTATGGCACTGTTGTCATTTACTTTTTTTAATCCATTTGTGAAATTACTAATACATTCTCTTCATTATTATTTTAAACAGTTATTGTCTAGATCAATTTTAAAAAGAAATATGAAATATTTTATTTAACCTTTTTTCCTCTTCAACACTCTTCACCTATTTATTTTTTCTCTAACTTATTTTGACATTTTGTTTCTGTCTTAGAAAGCCTTTACTTTTGAAGAAAAATTTCACTAAATATAGAAATATAGGGGTTTTTTTTCCTTTCAAGAATTGACATGTTTTGCTATACTCTCTTCTTGCTTGCATAGTTTCTAATGGGAGATTCATTGTAATTCTTAAGCCTGTTACTCTATAGGTAAGGTGTTCCCTCCTGCACCAGCTTCTTTCCAGATGTTCTGTTTGTTTTTGGTTTGGTGTAGTTTGAATATAACATGTCTAGGTGTTATGGGGTTTTTCTGGTTGTCTTTTTGTTTATTTAGTTTTTCATTTGTTTGTTTTTGGTATTTATCCTCTTTGATGTTCTCTGAACTTTCTATATCTGTGGTTTGGTCTCTGGTATTTGGGAAAATCCTAAGCCATTCTTACTGCAGAAATTTTTTTGTTCTGTTGTTTCTATCTTCTTCCTCCTATATTTAAACTAGGCATGTTATGCCAGTTGAAATTGTCCTGTCATTCTTGGGTGTTCTGTTCTGCTTTTATTTTATTAATTTGTTTTTCATTCATTTCTGTTTCCATTTTATTATAATTTGGGAAGTATAATAACACAATAATACTTTGAATAATTATTCATTACTTTACTCATAAACATCCCTACAGATAATATTCTGCCAATTCACATTAAACATGCTCCATGATTTGGTTCTACATTTTTATTTACTTATTCTACAAACTTTTATTGATTGTACACTAGATACATATTTGCCAATTAAACTGGAGGCTGAGGTTACAAAGATGAATAAATTAGAGTGTATATTCTAAGAAGCACATAATTTAGTGAGATAAAATACAGAGCTTTAAAATAATTGAAACAAACGTAAATTGTAATGAGCATAATAGTAGAAGCTCTTATCAAATGCCATTGGAGAGCAATCTATGAGAGGACTATCTGACCTCATATAGATTGTCCTTCATTAGTCCTTTCATAGAAATCAAATCTAGAAGGGACTTTGGACATTATTTTTGCCAACAGACTCATTCCAGTCCATTCTTTAAGTTAAATCTCAATTGCTTCTCCCTCTCTTGTACCTAAACACCCCAGCCACCATACTCCCCAACACACACATACATGCACACACAAATTTAAACCCTTCAGCAGAGGCCTGTTGTTCCCCCAATGATAAAGTGTTGCCATACTTAATTCATGTGATTCCAGGAGAAAGGAAAGAAACATGTGCATTTCCCATTTCCCATTAGGCATTTTGTAATACTGAGCATATTTTGATCAGAAGCAAGTTATAATCCACAGAGACCCATGGCATGTGAGAAACAGTTTAGAAATGACAGCTCCTTCAGACATATTCATACTATCATATATTTACCTAAGTATGTCTTCTCTTTCCTTGTTATTTAAATTTGTGGGCCTGTGTCTCATCTCTTCAACTAGAAAACTAAGTTGTTTCAGTGCAATAACCACAATTCATGCGAATTTGTTTTCCCAGGGCCATCTAACATAGCAGCTCACCTCTGGTAAGCAATGGAAAATTATTTGTGGTTGACTGACTCTAGGCTTCCATAATTCAGTTTGTGGTCAGGTATTGGTTGAACTTAGGAAATAAAAAATCGTTTACATTTGCAGGCAGCCCTGACCTGTGGGATATACCATGGCTTACAATTTTTCTTCATGAATTGCCTTCTGCTACAGAGTTCATTTTTAAAAAGGAATGGAGTGGGGGAACTGGTGGCAAAGCCATCTTCTCAGCATCATCAATGGGATTCTGAACACTAAATGAGATAAAACCTAAAGCAGCATTAATGTCACTTAATGTTATATAGCCAAGTTGTATTTGGTAAAACTCAAAGAAAGATGTGCTGCAAAAGTGTCTCGAGGCATCCATAGTCTAAAAGCTCTCCCCTTTTATTAGGAGAACTTAACAATAGCAACAACAGAAAGAATGATCTCTTCCATATGTATTCATGGCACTTAATGATTTACCTCTATCCTAACATTATATCCCATTATTTGTATTAATATTAATTCATGCCATGTAACACTAATCATAGCTTACCATGCAAATCCATTTGCTTTTCCAAACTCTATCCTTCTGCTCATACTATTGCACATTCCCAAAATTTTCTCGTACTTTTTCCATATTCCCAAATCATAGTGTTTTTAAAGATCTAACTTAAATGCAATGACCGTGACACTTCCTTTTCTTCTGCAATGGAAAGTTATCTCTCTTGCCTCTTGAATTCCACAAAGCACTCAAATATATATTTCTGTTCCCAGAAAGGAGCTTCCATTGACAGACCTAGACAGTAGACACTTGTACTGGCCAATAATTTACACACTTGCTACTATTTTTGTTTTCTAACTCTTCTTTGTCTAGCCTTCTAAAAATTATTCTTTTGAAGAAATTGAAGGAAAAAGAAATAACATAACTTGGTCTTCTCTGTAAGCTTTTTAAGGAAATGATGGGAATCTTTATATCTCCTAGGTACACAGTAATATGACCATTCCTATGTAGATGCATATTAAATAAATGATAAAGAGTTAATAAAAATGACTGCATGTTATTATATTAGAAATCAAAGTACCATATTGTGCTTATAATTCCTTTCATGAATTTATTTACTACAATTCAATATAACCACCATGGAATATTATCCAGAAATATGAAAATTAACATAAAATCTCAATTCTTTTATTGTTTCATAGATACCATAAATTTATATGAACTTCATAAAAATAGAAAAGGTCAAAGCTATATATTTATTTCACAGAAGTTATTTTGGTGTCTTACAAAAAATTGTGTTTAACTTTTGAACAATAAAATTAAAATTAAAAAGAAATTCTATAAGATAAAATACATAAGGAAAATTTCATATAATATATTAAATCTACAAGTTTTCTGGAAGTTATTTCATTATAAAATTCTTACTGGAATTTAAAATAATTGTAAGTTAAAGTCATCATGGTGAATTTTACTGGAGAAACCAATATTTTGCCTTTAGTTATGTGGACATAAATTGAAAAAGAGAGCATATGCATTAAGAAGACATTACATTGTTATGTATAAAAGAGCACAGGGTCTTTACTCCAATGCTTTGATTGCATTTTCTTCTCCTCTTTGTAAATGGCTTAAAATAACATCTTTCTAAGTTTTTCTATGGTAGTGGGCTTCTTAGGTTAGTAGGAAAAATAGTCTGAAGCTCCCTGTTTGCTAAAAGAAAAAGAGTTCTTAACCATATTTAGTTGCTTTTACTAAGCCATCAGAAGACCTCTTATGAAAAGCGGTTGAACTAGTTGATTTCTTTTTCTCAGAAAGTCCATATTCCCTTGTAATCTGTGAAGTGGTTGTGAAGTTGGTGAGCATAATTGTTCAACTAGACAGGACTCTAATCAGAATTTAAACTAACCAGGATTAGATAATATTATTTCCTTTTGTATTCTACCTGGCTAACATTAAGATGAACTATCGCTTTATTAACAGTAGAGAATTAGGGCAAATAAAATCACTAACTAGCATGTATGCATTTGAGTTTTATTGTTTTCTAACAATAACAAACCTATAAATAGACAGGAACATACAACTTTTTTTTTTCCAGCAAAGCAATCAACATTTGAGTGTAAGCATTGTTCCCATTCAGATTCTACAGGTTTATGAGATATTTTCGAGCCATGTTAGTTTTTTGCAACATGTAATACATGTTTTTGTTTTTCGTTTTCTTTATGAACTCGACTCCTTTTTTACCTTGGGATTGACAGTATAATTTCCAAGAGTACTGAAGCAAAATGTTTCTGTGTGTGCTTGTTGTTTCTGTATTCTCTATTTGGTTGAGCTTGTGGCTTCTTTGTTTGTGGTTGTTGAATCAAAGTGGAAGCCAAAAAGCTTTTCCTGAAAGTCAGTTGGAAGCTGTTGACAAATCTGTAAGAATTTCAAAGTCAATTAAAAGCTACCCTTGAGTTAACTGTGCTCATTTAGAATATCTTATTTGTGTCATAGACGATTCATAGGGTGAGCAGAAGCTCTCTTCATGCTCCTCTTGCACTCATCTGTAAACTCAATTTTTGAGATTTATTTCTCAGTGCAGCAGCATACCTCTGCTTGCTCTTCTCTAGACAAATTTAGTCATGACTTCCTCTCAAACCCTCCTAATGATTACCTGAGAATGTTCCTTATGTCAATTTTTAATTCATTATTTTCAAATCAATAGACAACTGTAGCTACAACACAAATTCTCCACTTCAGTATAGAACTACCACACTATGTTTTCATATTCAATTTTGCTTAACACATTTCTGTGCTATTAGGTTTGCCAAGTTTAAGGCAAGATGCCTAAAAAATTGTATTGAACAATGGAAATGTTAATGGTTGGTGCTTAAGGCTTTAATGGGTAAATAAACTAGCTTATAGCAATTTAAAAATATGTAGTTTTCCTAACTATGCATTAAGTACTATAAGAGCAACTCGAAGCCTACTAGCATGTTAAAGCATTTTTAGAGGCATTGTTATATAATTATATAATATTTGTGTGTTCTTCTTAAATGAGTGAGTGGAAAAGAAGATGTAGATTCCTGTCAATAAACCACAAAGGCATAATAAAAATGCTAATAGAGATAGTGCAAACTTTCTCATTATTGCTGATTTTACATTATTTTTCTAAATGATAAAGAGACCATTCATAGAGCTAATAATTTCTTCTAAAGAAACAACTAACACAAATAAGTATATTAGCAAATTTCTCTATTGAAAAAATCTTCTATTTTCTTGAAAAAATAAAGGGTATTTGAAATTATATTTTCCAAAAACAAATTAGTTAGCAGCATTGTATTACACGTGATTTTTCCAAATAAACTTATATTCATTTAACCATGTTATTAAATTGTCCAATATTCATAATGTTCCACAAATTGCTGTATATTTGAAATGTGATTTTAATTATATGAAATTACTAAAAAGGGAGTTGAACAGAAAACGTTTTCAGAATAGCTCTTTCTCTTTTATCGTCCTATTTTAGTTATTATTTTTTGCCTTCTGATTCATATTGTTTTCCCACTGTTTTAGTGTTACTTTTAAACAGTTGAAGGTGACTGGATTCCTGAAAGCATGGGCATTGTTAGTCCTGTTCACCTCTGTGTCACCAGAAACTAGAAACAGTGTCAAGCACGTAGGAGGTGCTTAATATTAGTAAAAAAAATTGTTGAGCAAATTACTGAAGGAAGAAAATCTTAGGACCATCTGCCCAATGATATAAAGCTCACTTTCATAAATGAAATTAAACAAGAGCAAAAAAAAATGATCTCTGTATCCTTTGCATCCAGCATAACATCTTGCACAAAGCAGGTACTTAATATTCCATTTATTTGGCCAACAAAAATGTATTATTATTATAATTCTAATAAAAATTAAGGCCTGGAACGCATTCTACTAAGTGAAGTATCCCAAGAATGGAAAGACAAGCACCACATGTACTCACCATCAAATTGGTATTAACTGATTCACACATAAGAATAACATCTATTGGATGCCAGGCAGGGGGGAGGGGGGAGGGGAAAGGAGGGAGGAGGGGACGGGTATTTACATACACAAAGAGTGCAATGCGCACCACCCAAAGGATGGACATATTTGAAACTTGGACTTGGGAGGGAGGGCAGGCAAGGGCAACATACGTAACCTAAACATCTGTACCCCCATAATATGTTGAAATAAAAAAAAATAAAAAAAATTAAGGCCTGCATAAATATGTGGTGAATGAATAAATAAATAAGCATTCAAAGCAACTAGAAAACAGATCATGTTCTTATTCCTAATTTACAGAAAGAAACTGAGGACTAAACTTAATGTCTTTACCAGTGTCCCACCATAGTGGAACTGGAAATTGAACCCAATCTTTTAACAGAGAGTCCAGTGTTTTTCCCACTAAGCCAACATTTCCCCAAGATAGCTCAGCAGAAGGTGTTTTATGGGATTAAATGTGTTACTCCTAAGTATGATAATCTTAAATTCCTTCTTCAGGTGGTACTTTAAAAGTGCATAAAATATAATGTACTTTAAATATACAGTAAGTCCTCACTTAATGCTGTCTATGGGTTCTTGGCAACTGTGACTTTTAGCAAAACAAGGTATAACAAAACCAATTTTACCATAGGCTAATTGATATAAACAGGAGTTAAGTTCCTATGGCACATTTCTTATTACAAAAATATCACCAAAATTCTAAATATAGACCAAAACACATCTAATATTAAACATTGAAATAAATGTGAGCTACATATTCATTTAAGAAAGATTAATTAAAACAAGTAAGATTTATCTGCTTATTCCAGTTCAGGGTCTCAGCTGGCCAGATCCTCTCCTGGCAGCTCAGGGTACAAGGTGCGAACCAGCCCTGGACAGGGTGATACTCCATTGCAGGGTGTACACACACACCCACACTCACTCACACTGGCACAATGTGGACAGGCCAATTAACCTAAGGCATATATCTTTGGGGTGTGGGAGGAAAACAGAGTAGAAAACCCAGTCAAACACAGAGAGAATGTGCAAAATCACAAAGGCAGTGGCTCCGGCCAGGAACTAATATTTTTTTCTTATTAATTTTGTAACAAAACAATCTTGAGCAAAACATTATTTGAGGACTTGCTGTACATTTAAGTGTAAAGACAGAATCCACTTTTAAGATTCAAAATATTCAAAATTCTTACATTCAAATTTTACAAAATTCTTCTTCAATATGAACACTGGGTCCGCAAAGTCAGATGAGTGAAATTTAAATAAAAAAGAGTGAATTATTTTCAAGGCTATTTTGTCCTTGTGCAACCATTTGAAGCTCGTAATAGTCACAGTATATCTTATTTATGATAACTAATTATAGATATGGAAATTAGTAATATGAAACTAGTGGTTTAAAATCTCTAGACTCTCATTTCTCTTTCATATGTTTATCCAGTCTACTTAACCTTTGAAAAAAAAGTGTATATTTACATGTCCTCTGTCATCTCACACTTAGTGGAAAGTTTGACAAAAATGGTTAAAAAGAAGATAAATCATTGATTTTCTCTGGTGTTTTAAAGTTGACCTACCTTTCCTGCTCCTCCTACAGTATCCTTTCAAGTGTGGAATGAAGTGGATACACACACAATAAATAAATGGATGATAGACAGATTTATATCAACAATGACTAAAGTTTACGCCAGGTCTCTTTACCTAGGAAATTGTCGAGTATCCAAGTTCTTTACATCTATTATATTTAACCTACTATTCACCCTTGTGTTCACAACTGATTCCATGCAAATCCACCTTATATTTCCCAAATGGGAAGGAACTAACTCGACCATAAATTATTCTACCATGAATTAAATTTTATTTCACATGAATGAGTCTTTTCTCATTGTATATAATAAGATGAGAAAGATTATAATCAAAACAACCAAGAGGGGTGCACTTGGAGTTAAATTTTGTGCTCATTGCTATTCTTCATGAAACTCCAACTTAGTATCCCATTATCTTATCTGTTTCAAAACAATGTCTTGCTAACCCATTAATTCCTCCTGAAGTCACTATTTTAATACTTTTTGTACTTATTAAAACAATGAGACGTTTTCTTCCACTACTGTAATAGATTTGGAGCTAGAGGAATTTGGAGGTAATTTTACAACTGAGAAAATTAAGACACTGAGAGTCTCATAGTTCATGAATATTTATTGTGTATCTACCATGAGCCAGGTACTCTGTTCCACTATGTGCTGGTTCACAAGTCTTTCAGATAAGAAATCCAACACATGGAGACACCCCTCACAACATAAATGTGTATGAGTTAACCCAGATCATATGTTTACTCAAAAGCATGTGAGCAAACTGTCATGATTTTTCCAATCAGTGTATATTTTCTTATCTTATATACCTAGAGAAAAGGATCTCAATAATTCTCACTAAATGAAGCCATACAAATTTCAAAGTACTCAATATTATAAGTAGTTAAGCGAATCTGAAATTCAACACACATTGGAGAGAGAGTTTGCCTTCCTGTCTTCTGATAAGTATTCATGAAAAAGAAAATTGTAATATAAACAATTACTGGACACTGAGAGCCATTTGCTGGCTATTGTAACGTTCGTCTTATTGCAGAATTTTTTTTTCTGATTGGTATTAACTTCCATTACCTTCTAGTCAAGGTTTGAATAACGAATGTGGAGTTCAAAATTATGTTCTCGAAATTCTTCATAAGATAAAATTTTAGTTTATGGGTAAATATCCAGTGTTTGCTGAATTAAAATATTTTCCATGAGTGTAATGCTAAGAAATCAGCTCTTTATCATTTAACTTTAAAACAGGAGGACATAAAAATTAAATTTATCAACATTTATTTTATTTGTTTCTAGGCTGATATGCAAGAGCTAAAATTTATTTCCAAGTATACACATTTCAATTTCTGTGTGAAAGGGGAAGATCTGTAATAAAATTACTTTTAATGCCTTAATTCTTTAAATGGCTTAATTCTTTTCCTTAAAGGAAAAGCAAACAAAATTGTTTTGAACCACTAATTGATAAAATGGCCCATTGGTAGCCTTGACAAGATAATCTCTATGTTTTTTAACAGGATTTTGTGTTTGAGATATTAAGCCAACTACTCTTTCATTAAATTAAAGAGGCTGTTATTCCAAATATAGTCATTATTTATTTTCTATTTTAGTACTAAGTTTGGGTTTGTAATAGAAATTACTGAGTTTATTCCCTTGATACAACCTTTTGGTACTACTTCTCAAGACATGCTTCACAATAACTCTTTTCCTTCGATTACTGCTCAACAAAATTAAATAAATAATGTCTTATTTTTCTAATATGTAGCTACAAAAATTGGTGCATAGCATTGCTCTGCATTAGGAAAATGTGATTTTCACAAACAACACTCTTTTAAAGACTTAAGGAGAAATAGAGGAAAATCTAATAGAAAGTATTAAGACATTTAAAAAATCCAGGTAATATTTGATTATTCTTATTTATATAAGAAAATTAAAGAAAAATTCATGAATGAACAAGATAAAGATGATAAATGTTGAAAAGTAACAGAAGTTTAAGAAAAAAAATTAACATCAATCAATCAATTTCATGAAAGCAAAAGACTGGTCTATAAAGAGAAGGCCCAAATGTAATATGTATTGATCTTAGCAAAGCATTTGATTATGCTCATAATTAATTGAATTTAATTATTTTCTTGAATACCAAAACTATTGCCTATATTGAAAATCAGATGAAGGTTTAAATAACACCATGTCAAGCTGAAGAATATGGTCAGAGTTGTGTTATTATAAATGCCCTTATTTAAATTTCCCTCAGAATTCTGACACAGAGGGTAAATTATGAATATGCTTACTTTATGGACACTCTGAAATGTGAAATTATTTCTTTATATCTTGAACTCTCCCATCCTATTTAGAAAATGCACAGATACCTTTCTACTGTGCAATGCATTGTAGAGTTGTAAGACTGATTTCATTCTACAAGCCTCCATTCCCTGTTATGTGAAATCAAACAAATTTGGGTGGATAAACTAGAAGGTCCCTCAGTCTTTGATTCTGTTCTACATATGACTTTTCAGAGAAACATATTAAAACTTTACTTAATGATTTAAATTACTAAAAAAATTAATTTAAAACTATATATCAATATTTTGTTACTAAACCATATGACCAACTCCAAAGGGAAACTCGTTACTATTTAGTGGAGAAATTTTAATCATTTTTTCAAAAAATAAAATTATAGCCTATCTACACGTCTGAGTAAATTTTGAGAGAATATTTGTTCCTTCTATGTAAAGACCATAGATATTGGCAATTAATAAGCTAATTGAAATATTTAGTAACTGTTACACCAAATAACAGTAAAACATAAACATATGAACTAAGAACTGAGAACAAATAAATCCCAATATTACTTAAATTTTTGTGATGAGAAAACCCACAAAAAAAATCATTGTCCAAGTCATCAAAATACCCATATAACAAATATGGAATTTATCCTCCTAATTTTATAAAATGATTGACAGTGTAAAAATATCCCCAAAATACTGAAAAATATAAAATAATGGGATAGTATAAAACTAAACTGTATATTTATATAGTTTAAAATCCCTACAGGTAGATGATTTATAATGTAACTTTTATAAAATAAACAGTCACTACTCCTTTAATTTTTCATAGTCCTTCATTTTAACAGTACTACATTGTTTTAAACATATATTTGCTGACTCATAAATTTATTCATCTAACATTTATTGAGCTTATTCTCTTAGTACTTTATACTAGGCACTGTGTTAAATATGGCACATAGAACAAATATAAACCCTACTTTCCAAGTGTATACTTTCATAGAGAGACAGATTGTGCATACTGTGCATACCAATAATTATGCTACCTGGTGGTAATTTCTGTAGTGGATGTCTTCAGGATTTGGGAGCTATGGTAGATTGCATAATGGCCTCTAAAGATGTCCAAATCCTAATTCCTGGAATCTGTAAATATGCCACTTATATGGCAAATTTGCAGATGTGATTAAATTAAGGATATTGAGATGGGAAGATTATCCTACATTAGATGATGTCTCCAATCTAATCACATTATTCTTAAAAGTAGAGAACCTTTCTACTTGGAGAAACATAGGTTTGTTACAGCAGCAAGAGAAAACTAATTCAGGAACACAGGAGAAGGAGGACTTAAATATGCCTGAGTTGTAAAGCTTCACAGAGAAGGACCCTGTCTGAAATTTACAGATGATTAGAAATTTTCTAGGCGGACAAGTTGGAAGAGCTATCCAAGCATTTACAAAGCCACAGAGGAGTTAAATTATGTGTTATGGTAACTCCCAATTGTTCAGAATCGTTGAATAATAAAATGTGAGATGGAATGAAAGGAGAAATAGTTTCTGTTTAGAGATTCAGCTGATACTCTCTGAGATTCCAAATGTAAATCTTGGAAAAGTGAATCCACATGTATTACTTTAATCTGTTGCCTACCCTAAAGCTACCATTTACTATGCATTCCTGGTATGACTCAGGTACTCTTATCCCATTCACTCATTTAGGGTTGGCATTACTACTATTAATACAAAGGTAACTAGATGTTACATTTAAATATATTCAAAGCATTGCACAAATTGGCTTTTTAAAATTTAACCCATTCATCTTAATGCCTTTTTCTAGTTCAAAGGAGAAACAAGTATAGAATTTTCTGAGCTTTCTAGCTGTGATAACAGAAACACAAAAAGTCTGATTGACAACTGTTTTGATGTGAAAGGAGTGCCAAATGTTAATAAGACTTTTGTTGCAAATAATATAAAAGCTATTTTAATTAACTTGAGTTAAAAAGTGGATTAAATTATTCTCCTCAAGCATTCAACTATAACAATAAACTTGCAGCTTCTGAATTATGATTTTTGCTAATACCATTTAAATAAATCTTATAGAAGTAATTCCACTGTGTAATAATTTTAAGAGCTACTTATTTTTTGTTAGTATTCAGTTTATTAAAGATGTGCTACAATTCTGAAAGTGGAATATATTCCATCTTTGTTTATCAAAAGATTACTTGACATAGGGAAATTATGCTAAATTTTCTATAAAATTATATAAGACCAATTTATCTATAATATAAAATATTCATTCCAAAAGTTTGCAGATAATCTTACACATAAAAATTTACAGGTTAACTTATACAAATTTATTTTAGTATTTTTTTCTGAGAAATCATTATATGTAAATGTTAATGTGAAGAAATATTCTAGAAACATTCTTCTTTTCCTTTCTATTATCATTGGGAATTATGATTTATGGTAAATGCTTTGGACCTTATGTTTATTGAGTATAAACATAGATTCGACAGGATGCTAGACATTGCCCTAACATAATTATGTTATCGTGTGTTTTTTTTTTAAATAAAGCCAATTAATCTCAGAGATTTTAATAGTGTTGGTTTTTCTAAGGTGAATATGTTTTTCTTTTGTGATTAATTAGTGTCATTACAATTTAACTGCCCTGATTAAACAACTGTTTAAATACCATACTGAAATAATTAATTTATACGTATATAACGATTTATATGAATCCATATATAAATTATATAAAGTATAGGTATCAAAATAGAGCTTGTAAATATATTTAGAAAATAGTTATGTATATTTCATCTGTATAATAGATATAAAAATGATAAAAATTACTTGCGGATATATATATCTATGTATTGTCTATCTATGTATATCTAGCTATCTATGATTGCACACTGTCTACCCCCGACACAAACAGATTATTAACCTTTGACATATAGTTCTCTTCACACCATGATTTAAATTATTATATTACTTTGGAGTAATAATCATTAAGTCAAAATTCACCCTTTGAAATCTTTAATCTTCTGTGTCTGTGGGAACATGTGAAAAACACTTTAAAATACTTGTAGTGCTAGAAATTCCTATCTTAAAAAGTTTTAGAGGCAAAAGAACATTTTATTCTTTCATTCATTTAACAAATATTTATTGTCTACTTTATGCTAGTCACTGTTCAAGGCATTTGAAATATGTCATTGAATAAAACATTCAATAAACCCTGTGCTTATAGATCTTATGTTTTGTGAAGAATCAAGGGTCAATAGAATACAAACACAATAATTCATTAAATGATATAGTGTGTACAGTGGGAAACTACTACCTATGGACAAAGCAGGCCTGCCACCTGTGTTTGTGTGGCCTGTGAGCTAAGATTTTTAAAAAACATTTTTTAAATAGTTGAAAAAGTCACAAGATTTTGTGATGTGAAAGTTATGTAAAATTAAAATTCTTGTATTCATAAATAAAATTTTATCAAAACATAGCCATGGTCATTGCCTTGAGCATTGTCTATAAGCTATTTTTGTACTACAACAGGAGAACTGAGTAGTTGAGACAGATACGGAACATATGGTTCCCAAAGTTTGAATTATTTACTATCTAGTCCTTTCTGGAAAGTTTGCCAACCCCTACATTAAATAACTTAGTAATACTTTACCTCTCTACCATAATATTAATAGTACTTATATAGATATTTGTATTGATATCTAGATCTCAGTTCATTAATACATTATTTCACTAAAAGCTTTTCCAAATTAAAATTTAAACGTGGGGTATTTGCTGGTAAGAAATATAAAGAGGGCCTCTTAGGTCTCCTAAGTGTCTTCATTAATAGATATTATACATTATTGGCATGTAAATGCAGAATTCAAAATATTGTTTGCATTAAACTAACAATAATAGAGTACCCATGTGCCAGATGCTTTAGCTACATTATCAAATCAAGTTCTCAGAGCAACCCACTGAAATAGGTATTTCTATTCCCATTTTATAGACAAAGACAACTGAGATGCAGGAAATTTGAGTGACTTATCTAAGATCAGATCATACCTGTTTGGTGTTTAAGCCTTAATTAAATCCTGGTCTCTTAACTCTAAATCCAGTGTTATTCCTTCTGTCCTAGAGTTACCTCTAAGTCATGCATTATAAAGAGTACTGGTTTTACAGCTCCATAACACAGCTTAGCAATCAAGAAACGCTGGAATTTAAGTGTTATCAGCAATTTGGGTTGAAACTATGTGGATTACCATCTAAAGCCAGAAAATGAAGTGAATAAATCAAGATTAATTTATTGTCTTGGCAGTGTAAGTAGGCATGTTTCCCACTTAGTGATTTAGACTGCTTTTTTCATAAGAACAATGTATAAACTTGATGAGACTCAAACCTCATCATAGCCTTTTTATGTTTATTTACTCAGGGATATCAATTACTTAGTATTCATTTCTGTAAACCAAATTCTAGAATGGATTGGTAGAATGAGTGAGGCAATAGTGGGACAGGTAAGAGGTTGTAAGGTTAACCAAGAGGAAAGATCAAAGGTAGACAACAGAACTGATTTTATCAAGGACTGGAGCTTTGGTAACTTCAGATGAAAGTGAGTGGTGGGCTGAGGTAAAATTAGGAAACTCAGATAAACAGGCTTTGTTATAAAGCAAACCTACCAAAGACAATCTTTACTCTTGCGAGGGCAGGATGAGAAAGAAGGCTGAGATTGGGTTTATTTGAGAGTTTAAATAGTAGACAGAGAGTTTAGTGACTCTTGATTTTTGGGGAACTTTAAATCTGTTACTTATTATGTGTGCATGTTCTAAGGATGAGATAATAATCCACAAAAATTTTTCACTTTTGAATTTTTCTTGGTCCTGTTTTTCTAATTCTGCTCCTATGTTATTCTATAAATAGGACTTAGAAGCCAAATCAAATCATTAATGAAGTGAATTGGAGGGTCATTCACTCATTAATTCAAAAATATTTCTTGAGTTCCTTTTATTGGGTCAGATACTATGTTAGTTGGAGAATGCAGTAATACAGACCACCATAGTTTCTTTCCTCTTTAAGCTCATGTTTGATTGCAGAGACAGATAGTAAACTACTTGTTACATAATTTATTATATAGTTAAAATTATTCCAAATTTTATGAAGGGGAAGTATAGGGTACTTTGAAAGCATAAGAGGGAATTGATCTTGTCAGGGCTAGATTTTTTTAGGATGTAATTTTTAGGCTAAGAAATTAAAGATTAGTAGGAGTGTCTTAGTCTGTTTGGATTGCTATAACAACCTACCTTAGACTGAATAACTTAGAAACAATGAAAATTTATTTCTCACCATTTTTTAAAGGCTAGGAAGTCCAAGATCAAGGCATCAGATTCTGGTGAGGGCCCACTTTCTGATTCGTAGATGATGTCTTCCAGTTGCATCCTCACGGGGCAGATGGAGCAAGAAATCTCTCAGAGGCCTCTTTTATAAGGGCATAAATCCCATTCATAAATGCCTTGCCCTCATGACCCTATTATATTCCAAAGGCCCCACCTAATCCCCCTCACATTAGGGATTAGGTTTCAATATATGAATTGGGAGACACAAGCATTCAGTCCATAGCAAGGGATTTCTCTCTAAATGGGACTGGAATATGTGGCAGGGGAAGGAATATTTAAACAAACCCTAAAGCTGGGAGGAGGGAATGCACCTGTTCAAAGAAATGAAAGAAATGAAGGAAAATGAGTTCTGGTGGTAGAATGGTGGAGAATGAGGGGGAGAGAAGATAAACATGAAGCTGAGGAGCTAGGCAAAAGTGAGACCATATATGCCCTTTGACAACATGTTCATGATTTAAAATGTTTTCTCCTACCAACAGTTTGAATTAATTAGGAGATTTTAAACAAAAGCATGATTTTTAAAAGATTTAACACGAAACACTCCAGAGAGTGGAGTGGTTGGATGAAGCCCAATATGGATGTGAAAGATTGGTTAGAAAATAATTAATGCAGTCCCAGTGTAGATAAAATAAAGGAGCTGGTGGTAGATACAGGAAAAGAAGATAAATGTGAGACATATTTAGAAAATAAAATTGTGTGTATCCATTAACTGGATATAGGAAGTGAAGAAGTTTAAGAATGACTGTAGCTTCAATGACTGGATGAATGAATTCACTGAGAGATGACACTGGCTGAGGACAAGGATTTTGTAGGTAATGTTATATTATGAGTAGGGCTTCGCAATATTGAGCTTGAAGTGTCTATGAGATATTTAGGTCAAGATGTTGAGTCTTCAATTACATATTAATCTGATGCTCAGGGGAAGGTCTGAACTGGAAGTAAAATCTGAGAGTAGTAAAAGAGGACTGGTAATTTAAGCCATTGTAGTGGGCTGTGGAGAAGGGATTGGATGCTGAGAACATATCTATTAGCATATTCTAAGGGGCTCCATCATATCAAGATGAGCCAATTCTGAGTGTTGATGAGAGCTCAAATATTCTGTACAGCCAAGGAAACTATCATGAGAGAAAGCAGACAACCTACAGAATGGAAAAAAATATTCACATGTTACACATCCAATAAAGGGCTGATAACTAGAATCTATATAGAACTCAGGAAAATCAGCAGGAAAAATCAAACAACCCTATCAAAAAGTAGGCAAAGGACATGAACAGAAAGTTTCCAAAAGAAGATAGACTAATGGCTAACAAACATATGAAAAAATGCTCAACATCTCTAATCATCAGGGAAATGCAAATCAAAACCACAATGAGATATCACTTATCTCCAGTGAGAATGGCCTTTATTAAAAAGTCCCAAAACAATAAATGCTGGTGTGGATGTCGTGAG
>CAUYRB010063547.1:0-10744 GCA_963574695.1 Propithecus perrieri
TAGCTAACCGAATCCAGGTGCTTATTAAGAAAATAATCCATCATGACCAAGTGGGCTTCATTCCAGAGATGCAGGGATGGTTCAACATACGCAAATCTATAAATGTAATTTACCACATAAACAGAAGCAAAAACAAAAACCATATGATTCTATCAATAGACGCAGAAAAAGCATTTGACAAAATTCAACACCCTTTTATGATAAGAACGCTTAACAAAATAGGCATAGACGGGGCTTACCTAAAAATGATATAAGCCGTTTATGACAAACCCACAGCCAACATCATACTGAATGGGGAAAAATTGAAAGCATTCCTGCTTAGAACTGGAACCAGACAAGGTTGCCCACCATCTCCACTTCTATTCAACATAGTGCTGGAAGTCCTGGCCACAGCAATCAGGCAAGAGAGTGGAATTAAAGGCATACGAATGGGAACAGAAGAGATCAAACTCTCACTATTTGCTGATGACGCGATATTATACCTAGAAAACCCCATGTGTTTGGGCTATTACATTATGTATATTAGTGTTTTGAAAACACAATTTTGCATTTACTTGTGGAACTTTTTGCAAATATGGATTATTTGGGCTCCAGCCCAGAGCCATTAAATAAGACGTTTTTAGAGATTGAGTTTAGGTGTAGATATTTTTAATTCTTACAAATAGGAACTGAAAACCATGCCTGAGGTACTATGAAAAAGTTCTAAAAATTATGTTCAGCATTTTTATTTATATCTTATAAAATTCATATTATTTTCCAGAAACAAAAGATTAACTTTAAGGAAAGCAACTCATTACATTAAGTTTTCAGAGAAAACTTCCCGAGAGTGGGCCATCTTTTAAAGAGTTTATATTAAAAATGAAATGCTTTCATTGGTGTATTTCTGAAGCAAGATCACAAAAAACTTCTGACTAACCCTTGTTAAATAACTGACTTGAAATTATAGGTCAGGTTGTACTTTTCACAGAAAAGCATCACCTTTTGTTTTATGCTTGCCAGATTCAATATCACCCAGAATGCCTATCTGTACTTTTTTTCCAATTAGAGATGCCATCCCCCAAGTAAACTCTCATCCTTTTAAATATCTTTAGCCAAGAAGATGACTAAAAAGAAAAAAAAATTCTATAATTAGAGAAGAAAAAGAGATACATAAACTTCTAACCACCTGTATAGTTAAAAGTAACATTTCTAGATCATTAAAAAATCTCCTGAAAGTATAAAAATAGAAATTCATTCATTTTTGTTGAATATGGCCACTAGTGACAAAAATACAATAAAGAAAAAATAAAAATCACACAATTATGCAAAGAATAATTACTGACAAATAATTAAAGTCTATGGACCTGGAACACATAACCAAATAGTTACATATTAGATATAGAGAATTTGGATATGAACTCAGAGATAATTCTACACAAATCATGATGTTTTCAAATTTTAATCAGAAGATAAAACTCAGACTTAAATATGTGGGCATTGGAATGGAATTACTAACATTCATCAGGAATTTAATATGATCTGACTTATCTTTTTCCCTCTAATATGCCCATAATTGCTCATATGACATCCAGGACCACAATGACAAAAATGAACAGTGGCCCAGCTCTTCAGTTTCTAAAGTACACAAGATCGAGAATTAAATTAAGTGAACTGAGCTGTATACTGCTTTACTAGACCTAAATAATGTTTGCATCATGTTTACTGTATATGAGATATTTTTTAAATTATCAAACATTTTGATTTTTAAATAATTGCTTTACCTCAGTTTATGTTAACTTTCATCTTCTGTTGAGTTTTCTATGTCTTCTACTACTTTCCATTTTACTAGGATCACCTTAACTTGTTATACATTTAAGATCATATATCCTTATTCTTAAAATTGTAAACAAATTTTTTCGAATTGAATGAAAATTAGTCAGGGAGATAAATAAAATTAAACAGTAGAAGAAAAGCAAACGCACCTTCTCTGACTCCACTTCATCTTAAAGATATGATTGTGAGGGGACTCTGATGATATCAAGTTTTCGCTGAATCTCCAGTGACCTCAGGAACTATTAAAAGATTGGAAAACTAGAAAGGAAAGGTGGTGTCACCGATAAATAGAGGTGAAGTTAGTTAATGATTGCTCAAGTCAAAGATAATTTTGGAAAGTTAATTATTTTAAAATATATTTGCAGAACTCCATTTGGATCTAGCATCAATTTTGTGTGTTCGTATTGCTATCACTATTAATATCACCTTTTTGCTGATATTTGTTTTATGTCCAAGTAATGTTAATTCCATAACTGAATAATTGTAAGCATTATTTGAGTGAATCATACTTTGAGAAAAATGGAAAAATAACTGATTTTTTAAAAAATAAATGTTTCCAACTCACTGCCCTTAACTGATGCCAAAGGTTAGATTAACTATGTACCAATAATTGAAGTAAAAATTAGACAGCCTTAAAATTTGCATAAAGAATATTGATGAGGTGTCTTAAATTAATTTTCCTTTTCACCTCTGAAGCACCTACCATCCATCTTCTCTATCAGAGTAATGACCTTAAACAACCAAGATTTGACCCAAGGATGAATAAGGGTTGAAAATGCCTGACCTTGGCATTTTTACAAATTCTCTAGAGTAAATAGACATTGGAAAATAAACTTCAGGGTAAACATTACATCCTACCAATATTAAATAACAGAATAGACATTTATTTATCTAATGAAAAAGTGTGAGTTACAGGGTTAGAAGTTTTAATTTTAAGTACAATTTTACTTCAGGGTTCTTCAAAGGAATACACCATATAGCAAACATCAACTTTGAGAAGATGTTTATACATATAAAATAAATTTCGTGAATAATTTTTCACTTCTTCTGGAACAAACATATTAGTCAGAAGTAAAAATAGGAAACTCAAATCCTACCATTTTAAAATATTTTTTAAATAATTTTCTCCCAACTCCTGTGCATTAGCATTTATTCTCATACATAGTTATAATATCATTCTTTATAAGGATGTTTATAATTGATTACATAGTCTTTACAATTCAATTAGGTTGATGAAACATTATTTACATAAACATTTCTCAATATTTGGACATTTATTCTTATGATAACTTTTTGGACTTTTCAATTTTCTGTATCACCTTACCCCATAATTTCATGTTCCAGGGAGAAACAATATTAATTTTAATGTATTCCTATGAAAATCATGTTATGTAGACAATAATGCATTGACACAATAAGATACCTGAGTATGTGTAACTATAGACATTGCCTTATGATGTATGCTTTAAAAAGCTTTTAATTTTCTGTATTAAATTACATGTTTTTCTCATTCCAACAGCAGACGTTGTCAACACTTGACTGAGATTAAACAAACACAATCTTTCATTTTATACAAACTAGACTGTTTTAAACACAGAAAGTCATTTATGCATAAAAAGTATTTGCAAAATCACATCAGGATTTAAATTTTCAGTTGCAATATTATAAAATGTCACAGTATTGATTCTCTTATTTCATGAAGTTATTTTTCTCTGCTTGTATTTCTTTCATTCTCTTATTCAATAAACATGTGCTGAATTTCTAATATGCATCCAACACTGAGCTAAACCCATTCTTTGTGTGTCAGTAGATCATTCTTTATAATGACATATTTATAGGAACTGGAATAATTTTATTCTGTAATTTTAAATTGTTTCACTCAAAAAATACAACAAATGCATAATTATAGAGATTAGCATATGTCTCTACCTAAACGCTCAGATACTTCTCTCTCATTGTATCACAAACATATACACTCACACAAACACACACATAGTTATTAATCTATTTGAAAAATCCATCGTACTCTGTGCCAAGAACTAGTTTAAGCACTGGGGTTGCTGTGAACAACCCAAACAAAATCCCTCCTACCACAAATCTTGTATTAATATATTTTTAAGGAAATATTTGCCCATGAAAGCTTGTACATGACTATATTAAACTTTCAGAATGGCAATAAAGAGAGATGTTTCCTTTATTGATATAAATTTTCTTCAAATTAGTACATTTAAATTAATAATACAACAATTATTAACATAATTGTGCTCATATTTAATGGTATATATAATCATGGTCCTAGTGGGATTTAAGAATATATAGGAGGCAGCTTATTCAAAAGGCCCAGAAGAGCATTTATTTTGTGTGATAAGTAATGCCTGATGTTCTCTTCTCATTTTAATCTTTCACTATTTAAACTTCAAATTTTCCCTTACTCCATATATGTGCATACTCTTTTATCTTCACCAGAATTCATACACACACACATATAGATTTGGTCAAAGATTCCTGATCTTATTTCTCACCAACTATATTTTGTGTGTAGGAAGGCTCCTATCCTTCCCTTTGATCAATCCCTCTTCATAAACTCAAGAGAAGGTTTTGGAAGCTTCTACTAATTCTGAGCTCTGTTGTCCTAGTTGCCTGAATGCTGGAAACTATGGATCGCTGGGCTATGGCTGGCCATTATTAGCTGGTATTGACACTATGGGAAGTAAGCAGTGGATATAAAGGACTTCTAGATCCGAAAGATTAAGATAAAGGAATAGGAAAGAGAAAAGAAGAGAATGCAGACAGTTCAATGGTCTTGGATGCCTGTTTAATCTAATGCCTCTAAGAATCAAAATGAATAAATGTGAGTTTACCTTCAAGACTATTCATATACGTGGCTGTGAACACCAAGAGAAGTCCACTTAGCTGAGAGGTGCTGCCACATCTGTTGGATAGGATCTGAAGTTCCTTCAATGCAGGAATCACAGATGCCAATGCCCATAGGGCCAGGCAGGAAATGTAAATAAGAGCAGCACGGCTGGGACCAAGGTGAGAGCAGGTGGGTTTATCATGACAAATAGAGAATACCTGTTCCAGTAAGGGACGTAGCTGCTGCTTAGGTCTTTCTGATTATTTTCTTTCAAATAATGGGGGCCCAGTGTTGCCACACCTACTTATTTGTCAAGAAGAGTGCTTCAAATGGACCTAATCCAGTTTGGACTTGCACAACTATTAGTTTCTACATACCAGTAGCTGCCAAAGAAGTCTGAGATGATGAAGGTTAGCTTCTCACCCACAAACTCACCACCAGGTTATAAGGGAAGTATCTTTTATACCAAAATATGCTGCACAAAGACTTTTTTGTTTTTTATAGAGAAATAGTAGCAAGCAAAAAAAGAAAAAAAAAGGTTAATATCACACATTCTTTATAGAAGTCTCAGTCTGGCCATTTAGGTGCTCTGACCTCAGCCTTCTGAGTTTACTCAAAGCAGAAACGGCAAGATTCCCGAGGGAATGTTCTGTGCTGTCTTGTTGGTGACATGCTATCCTAACAGCTTCTAAATCAATGGCTATCCACAGCACAGATTAGACACCAACTAGGGTGCCATCCCAACGGGGTGCAGAATAGAGATTCTGGGTATGACTCATAATCATCTCCACTAGATTTAAAAACACATATGATCTGCTAATGCACACATCCTGCCAAAACCTAATCCTAACATCCATTCAAGCTAAGTAAAAAGACCAAAATTTCACCAATAAAAATTTGGTTTTGGCAAAAAGAGAACTTAAAACAGCTGCCTTCGGTGTAAAGCCCTTCCTGCAAATTACTAGCTTTGGCTGACCATTCCTAGAATTAAAATTAAAATTATGTACAAATACATAGCAACATACTAATTACACTAAAGTATTTTATTTTTTTATTCTTTTTTTTAGGCTGGTAAAGTGAATCATAAAGTATTTTAAACTATAGACATCTTACCAAGGAAGAAATTGATATACTTTTATAAAATAACTTCATTTTAAAATATTGGCACCTAATTCAAATTATTTTTGAAATATTATTTACCAAAGGATGCAAAATTTCAGTTAGATAAGGTAAATAAGTCCAAGAGATCTATTGTACAACACAGTGGCTATAGTTAATAACAATATTATGTATGCTTAAAAATGATGGGAGAGTAGATTTTAAGTGTTCTCACGACAAAAATAACTATGTGAGGTAATGCATATGTTAATTTGCTCAACGTAACCATTCTACAATGTATATATATTTCAAAACATCATGTTGTACACAATAAATATATATAATTTTAACAATAGAAAAGAAAATAAAATTTAAAAAAAATACATAAAAATAGAAACAGATTAAGTGATTTCAATGAAAAAAATATTGTTTACCAAATAAAACATATATTCAGTTGGCAAGCTGCTGTTTTGTGGTCTCTGTTTTAATAAAAGTTTAAATACTTTCTAGTTCTTTTAGTTAGAGTTAAGTAGCTGGAAAATGCTAGGAAGTGATTTAGTAGACTAGAAAGAGGGAGTTTTCATCTGAATATACACAACTACCAGCCTTTTTCTGCTGGAGGAGGTATATTTAAAAAGTGAAAAGGGAATGGAGAAAAGGCTATTCTAATATAAAAGAAAGGATTGCAGAGAGGTGTCAAAGACTCTAACAACTAATTCGCAGCAATTATGACTCTGCAGCCAGTTATTCGACCCATCCTCCTCTGCACAGGGTGAGGAACAAGAGCTGGTCCAGAGATGTGTGTGCCTTTGTGTGCCTTCTATCTTAGCAGGAAGAGGTCTCACTGCATAATCTCTTTGTGGCATATTTTGTGTCTGTAAATGTTCTTGATACTAAAATATTTTACTCTGTTTTCCAACCTCTAATTACAGTGATTTGCAACCTTTTAAAAGAGCTTCCTCCTAAGAATTATTGAAGCATGATCTTTGAGAACTGAGTCTAGTCACATATATTTTTAAATGCTCCACAGATAATTATGAAATCACGCTTAAGTTTGAAAATGACTGCTCCATAACTCCACGTGATCAAACAATTAACACAAAGCACAGGTGGCTTAAGGCTGTCTCCTAACACACAGGACTCATAGTGAAACTTGGAGGGGACCGGGCACATACAGAGGGGATGGGAGGGAGGGCCCTGGGCATGAGGATGGACATAATGAGAGGAATCAGGCTACTTCCCCTTCTGCCCTCAGCCTCCACGTCTCCCATACATGTGGCCTTTTTCAGAGTCCAAAGCCCTGTCTTTACCACTCACACGCCATTCTTGCAGCCCATCTCATTTATTCTACTCTTCACCTTAATTTCCCTTCTCTTTTAACTCCTCTCTGTTCTCCCTCCTTACTCTCAGCCTTATTTTCTCATGCCCTTGCTCATACTAATCAACTTACTCTATTTTACCACCTCAAAAATTCCTCAACTTGTCCTTTCTCTAAAAATTTTTAGAAACAAATATCCCATTTTAATATTCTATAGTTTGTGATGGTGGCTAAACAACTATATATGTTTGTCAAAACTCACAGAACTATACACCTAAAAAGATAAATTTTACTATATATATAGATTACCTAAATAAACCTGACTTTAAAAATAAATTGTATGTTTAAAAATTCCAATTCTCAGCTTCATTCGCTTCTTTTTTTAAATTAATTAATTAATTAATTTTTAAATAATTAAACGATGCTTTATTCAAGCCAATGTGCATGGTCTTAGCCCAATAAGAGGAGAAAAAAAGGGAAAAAAAATCTGTCAAGTTCTCTATTTTTTTTTACCTTTTTAATTTCAAACTATTAAGGGAGTACATATGTTTTTGATACATGGCTTGAGTCAAGGCTATAAATGTGCCCATCACCCCAAATAATGTTCATTGTACCTGTTAGATGGATTTTTGCCCATCACTTCCCCCACCTTCCCAGTACTTGAATTCCAATGACTTTTACTTCCCTCTGTGCACTTGTGTGCCCATCAGTTAGTTCCAACTTATTAGAGAGTAGATGTAGTGTTTGTCTTTCCATTCTCGACATACTTCACTTAAGATAAGGGTCTCCAATTCCTACCAAATTGCTGCAAAAGACATTAATCATCCTTTTCATGGCTGAGTAGTACTCCATGGTATACATATACCACATTTCATTAATCCACTCATGAATGGATGGGCACTTGTTTTGATTCCACATCTTTGCAATTGTGCATTGTGCTGCAATAAATATTTGTGTGCAGGAGTCTTTTTGATAAAATGACTTATTTTCCTTTGAGTAAATATCCAGTAGTGGGATTCCTGAATTGAATGATACGTCTATGTTTAGTTCTTTGAGAAATCTCCATATTGTTTTCCATAGGGGTTATACTAATTTGAAGTCCCGATGTATGAATATATAAGCATTCCTTTCTCTCTGTATCCACACCAACATGTATGTTTTTGTATTTTTTAATAAAAGTCATTCTAATAGGAGTAATGTGGTATCTCATTATGGTTTTAATTTTCATTTCTCTGATAATTAGTGATGTTGAACATTTTTTCATATGTTTCATGTGTTTGGCCATTTGTCTAGCTTCCTTTGAAAAACTTCTGTTCATGTCTTTTGCCCAATTATTCATGGGGTTGTTAGATTTTTTTCTTGCCGATTTCTTTTGAGTTCTTTGTATATTCTGGACATCAGCCCTTTATCATATGGGTAGATGGTAAATACTTTTTCCCATTCTGTAGGTTGTCTATTTCCTCTGTTGATTATATTTCCTTAGTTATACAGAAGCTGTTTGATTTAATCAAGTCCCATTTATTTTTGTTGCTGCTGTAATTGCCACCAGAATCTTAGTCATAAATTCTTTGATTATACAGATGTGTAGAGGGGGATTTCCTACATTTTCTTCTAGAATTCTTATGGTTCCAGGCCTTAAATTTAAGTCTTTTATCCATCTTGAATTAATTTTTGTGAGTGGCAAGAGATAGGGGTCCTGTTTCATTCTTTTGCATGTGGCTATCCAAGACTCAATACCATTCACAGTAGCTACAAAGAAAATAAAATACCTAGGAATATACTTAATCAAGGAGGTGAAAGATCTCTGCAACGAGAACTATGAAACACTGAGGAAAGAAATTGCACAGTTACAAAGAAATGAAGAAACATATCATGCTCATAGACTGGCAGAATCAACATTGTTAAAATGTCTAAACTACCCAAAGTGATTTACAGATCCAATAAAATCCCCATTAAATTACCAATGTAATTTTTTTGCAGATCTAGAAAAAATAATTCTATGCTTCATTTGGAACCACAAAAGAGCCCAAATAGCCAGGGCAACCTTAAGCAAAAAGAACAAATTGGGAGGTATCACTTTACCAGACTTCAAGTTACAAAGTTACAATGACCAAAACAGCATGATACTGACATAAGAACAGAGGTATAAACCAATGGCTCAGAACAGAGAACTCAAATATAAAACCATCCTCATCTTGCCATCTGATTTTTGACAAAGCAGAAAAAAATGTACACTGGGGAAAAGAATCCCTATTCAATAAATGGTGCTGGGAAAATTGGATAGCCACAGGTAGAAGACTGAAACAGTGTCTGTACCTCTCACCTCTCACAAAAATTAATTCATGATGAATAACAGACTTAAACCTAAGGCATGAAACTGTAAGTATTCTGTAAAAAAAAATGTTGGAAACTCTTATAGACATCAGCCTAGGCAAAAAATTTATGAAGAAGACCCCGATAGCAATCAGAGAAACAACAAAAATAAATAAATGAGACTGGATAAAATTAAAAAAACTTTTGCATAGCCAAAGAAACAATAGAGTAAATAGACAATCTACAGAATGGGAGAAAATATTTGCAATGTATACATCTGATAAAGGGCTAATAATAAGAATCTACAAAGAACTCAAGCAAATTAGCAAGAAAAAAATTAGACATCCCATTATAAAGTGGTCAAAGGACATGAACACAAACTTTTCAAAAGAAGATAGCCTAATGGCCAATAAACATATGAAAAAATGCTCAACATCTATACTCATCAGGAAAATTCAAATCAAAACTTCAATGAGATATCACCTAACTCCAGTGAGAATGGCTTTTATCAAAAAATCCCCAAAGAACAAATGCTAGCATGGATGTGGAGAGATAGGAACACTTACTCACTGTTGGTGGGACTGCAAAATAGTACAACCTCTGTGGAAAATAATATGGAGACACTTCAGAGAACGAAAGTAGACCTACCATTTGATCCAGTAATCCCACTAGTGGGTATTTACCCAAAGGAAAAAAAATCACACTTTATAAAAAGAAGACACCTACACCCGAATATTTATAGCAGCACAGTTCACAATTGCAAAGATGTAGAAATAACCCAAGTACTCATCAATATATAAATGGATTAATAAAATGTGATATATGCATATTATAGAGTACTACTCAGCCGTAAAAAGTGGTGAACTAATACCTCTTATTTTAACCTAGAATTGAGCTGGAGATCATTCTTCTAAGTGAAATGTCACAAGAATGAAAAAACAAACACCACATGTACTCACCATTAAATTGGAGCTAATTGAATGACACTTATGTGCATATATGGAAATAAAACTTATCAGAAATCAAGCAGGTTGGAGGTGGAGGAGGGCATTGATGAGTAAATTCACACCTAATGGGTACAATGCACACTATCTGGGTTATTGACACACTTATAACTCTGACTCAAACTGTACAAAAGCAATTTATGTAACCCAAACAATTGTACCCCCATAATATTATGAAATAAGAATAAACAAATAAACTTAAAAAAAACAGTATCTTGTTTAGTTTCTACATATTTGTAAATTTTCCAGTTTTCCTTATGTTATTGATTTCTAGCTTTATTGAAATCAAGAAACTGATTTATATTATTTCAATTTTTCTAAATTTGTTGAGACTTATTTTGT
>CAUYRB010063550.1:0-15234 GCA_963574695.1 Propithecus perrieri
CTCTGGGAGGCGGAGGCGGGTGGATCGCTCAAGGTCAGGAGTACGAGACAAGCCTGACTAACAGCGAGACCCCGTCTCTACTAAAAAATAGAAAGAAATGATCTGGACAACTAAAAATATTATATATAGAAAAAATTAGCCAGGCATGCTTGTAGTCCCAACTACTCGGGAGGCTGAGGCAGTAGGATCTCCTGAGCCCAGGAGTTTGAGGTTGCTGTGAGCCAGGCTGATGCCACGGCACTCACTCTAGCCCGGGCAACAGAGTGAGACTCTGTCTCAAAAAAAAAAAAAATATTATCACATAATTTGAGATGCAAATTTGAGTGTCTGGCAGATGATTAACCTTCAATAAACATGAGTTACCTATATCTACAAAGCCATTCATTACGGTAACCTGGTATGTTTCTGAGTTTATTGATAAGCCCTTTTGAGTCCCTGGGTAAAATAGTGTAGTTTTCTATTTGTCTAGCATATTCTTTATTCAGCAAATCCTTTCTTATTTTAAAAAATATTTTTATATATTTCAGTTACTATTGTGAATGATACATTCTCCTATTATTTTCCAACTTATCATTGATGCTTTATAGAAATGTTATTAATTGTATAAATTTCTACACTGACCCACAAATTATTGCTTTAAGTTATTAGTCATCATAGTTTGTATTTTTAATTGCCAAAGTAAAATATGCTCAATGTAGACTGCATGGGATTAAAAAACCACAAGAGTATAAATGAAAATAATCCATCAACACCAGAAGTAAGAACTGTTAAAATTCTGACAAATAATTATTTTGAGCTATTGGTGATTATTCTCATTCACTTTTGCATTGATGGTAAAACAAGCAACCAAACAAATAAATCCACTTGCTGCTTACATATGATTGTCTCTGATTGTGACACAGGTATCTGTGTGTTCAGATAAACTCTGAAAAAATTAACCCAAGTTGTCACTATTAATATATTATATTATTTAAGACAAAAAAAACATAGTTTGTTTTACAGAACTCAAGTCACTGAGAAATATTTTGACTGTAAGCAGAGTAAAACCTGTGTGGAAACATTATGATAAGTAATACATAGGAAACATCAAGCTATAATTTCATAGCTTTTCCTTTATTGTAAGATTACATATCCATAGGGGGCATGCTTTTGTTACCATGAAACAGAAAAACTGGCCATAATTTGAGATGCAAACTGAAATAAAATCAATGTTGGTTTTCCCATATCCTTAAAAGTATTCTCTTTTATAGTGCATTTGGTTGTCAGAAGGATGGAAAATAGTGTGGTTTTCATTGATGCCATCCTATTCAAAGAGTTGGTTTTCTCATTTTCACACAGTTACTCCAAAATGTTGTAAATAGCCTGTGAAGATCAGCAAAGTCAACCACCTTTATCTCTATTTTCTTGGAATTTTATTATATAAATCCTAATCCCAAAACTATAGCAAAGGAGCATTAATCAATGATAAACAGTAAATTTGCTTAGTCATAAAATCAGCACTACACTTTGAAACTATAGAAATATAGAAAAAAACTCATTGTAGATAATTTGGAAAATATCTTAAAATCAAATAGAAATTGAAAACAAAATTGTAGGAATCATAGATACCACGGTTAATATTTTCAAGTGTTTCCTTCCAGTATTTTCTTACAAATATTTACTTGATTAAAGAGAGCATATTTTACTATATCTTGCCTTTTTAACTTAACATTACATTTGAAGATTTTTTTTAGTGTTAGTTTTGCCTTACTTCCAAAGGAAATACTGAACTGCTGAGCCATCAACCTCCAAAACCCTGATCCACCCACACCCCTAGGCAACCACAGATCTATTTATTTCTATGAATATGCTTATACTGAATGTTGCATATAAATACAATATTTGTCATTATAGTTATAATTACTCATTTGTTAATTTTAGAACTAATGCTGCACATAGAACAAAAAAGAAAAAAAAGAAGAAAGAAAGGCGGACAAGATGGAGGAAAGGCAGGACAGCAGGCGAGAAAGAAGGGAAAAAAGCAAGTAGTACCAGAGGCTATATAATGAAAAATAATCTTTCATCTGCTGCTCAAAATCACACTCTCAAGAGGTAATCCCTTTTAATAGCTATTGCTGTTGTTACTGTTGTCTATATTTAACTTCTTCTCGTGGTTACATTCAAGAATTTTATGAAATAATATACTTAACACTTCCATTGATATGTACATATAACTGAATCTCTTCTATAAAATATGAAAAAAATAGTTTATTTACACTATACTATCTCTAACCAGCACTTTCTAGTCCTCTTGTGATTTCACTATGCCATCATATATAGCTACACAAATGATTGCATTTTTGGCATCACACAATATTCCTAAAAAATTATTTCTTAGCTTATCCGTTCTAGTCACTCTGTACTGATAATCTTCATTTGAATGATAAGGGAACTAATACACTTAACCATGTCATCCACAAAACCTATCCTGTCCCAATTTCTATTAACGATATTAATTTTAGACTACAAAGGTTAATGTTAAGTACATTAACTTCTGTATTTTTATATGTCTTCATGAATCAATATAAAAATGAACAACTTTACTATTAACTCCATTTTGTTTCTCTCCTTTGACTTTTTCTTTTTAAAACAGCCTTATTGGAAAATAACATACCATATAATTCACTCATTTGAGCTGCATAATTTGATATAGGATGTTCATGGAGTTGTGCAAATATTATCACATTCAATTATAGAACATTTTGATTACCCCGAAAAGAAACCCAGCACCCATTAGCTATCAATCTATAAATATCTCATGCACCTACAGTCCTAGACAACCACTAATCTGCCTTTTTTTATTTCAAAATATTAAAGGGGTAAAAATGTTTTTTTTAAGTGTGCCCATCACCAGAATAGTGTTTATTGTACCTAATAGGTAAGTTTTTAAATTTAGTTCCCAATTACTAGAGAGTACATGTGGTGTTTGTTTATCTGTTCCTGAGACACTTAAGATAATGGTCTCCAGTTCCATTCAAGTTGCTGCAAAAGACATTATTTCATTTCTTTTTATGGCTGAGTAGCACTCATGGTGTGTGTGTGTGTGTGTGTGTGTGTGTGTGTGTGTGTGTGTGTGTGTACATCACATTTTCTGTATCGACTCATCAATTGATGGGCACTTAGGTTGATTTCACATCTTTGCAATTGTGAATTGTGCTCTGGTAAACATTTGAGTGTGTCTGTCTTTTGATTAAATGACTTCTTTTCCTTTGGGTTGATACCCAGCAGTGGGATTGCTGGATCGAATGGTAGGAATCTCCATTTTAGCCCTCTGAGGAATCTCCATAATGTTTTCCATAGAAGTCGTGCTAATTTGCAGTTCCACCAACAGTGTATAAGCATTCCTTTCTCTCTGCATCCACAATAGGATCTATTGTTTTTTGACTTTTTAATACTGGACATTCTTACAGGAGTAATATGGTATCTTATTGTGGTTTTAATTTTCATTTCCCTGACAATTAGTGATGTTGAGCATTTTTTCATATGTTTGTTGGCCATTTGTCTATCTTCCTTAGAAAAACTTTCGTTTGTGTCTTTTGCCCACTTTTTAACGAGGTTACTTTTTTTTACTTGCTGATTTGTTTTAATTCTGTGTAGATTCTTGATAACGGTGCTGAGTCAAATGTATAGTTTGCAAACATTTTATACCATTCTGTAGATCATTTATTTATTCTGTTCAATTTTTGCCTTGCTTTTTAAATTACATTGTCCCATTTATTTATTTTTGCTATTGCTAAATTTGTCTTTGGGGTCTTAGTCATACATTCTTCACCTAAGCCGATGTCTAGAAGAGTTTTTCCTACATTTTCATCTAGAACTTTTATGGTTTCATGGCTTACATTTAAATCTTTTATCCATGTTGAATTAATTTTTGAATAAGCTGTGAAATAGGGGTCCTGTTTCTTTCTTCTGCATGTGGCTATCTGGTTTTCCCAGCACCATTTATTAAATAGGGCTTCCTTTCCCAGTGTCTTTTGTTTGCTCTCTCCAATATCAGTTGATTGTAGCTAGATGGTTTTATTTCTGGGTTCCCTATTCTTTTCCAATTGTCTATGTCTCTAATGTTATACCAGTATCATGCTGTTTCGGTTACTATAGCCTTGTAGTGTAACTTTGAAGACAATAAATGTGATGGCACCAGATTTGTTCATTTTGCTTAAGATTGCTTTGGCTATTTGGACTCATTTTTGGTTCTAAATAAAGCTTAGAATTATTTTTTCTAGGTCTGTGAAATATGATGTTGGTATTTCGATGGGGGCTATGTTGAATCTTATAAATCACTTTAGGCATTAGGGACATATTAACAATATTGATTAGACCAGTCCATAAACGTGGGGTGTTCTTCCATTTGTGTCATCTATGATATTTAACCATTTTTTATTTCTCAATATTAATTAGGAACATGCAAGTTTTATTTTTTTTAAACAAGGATATCTTATGTAATGCTTAAGTTAGGGCTTTTGTTGTGCCTATAACGAGAATAGTGTTCATTATACCAAATAGGTAAGATTTTACCCCATGCTCACCCTCCCGCCTTCCCCCCTTGTTGGATTCTCATGTCCTTTAATAACACTTTGTGCCCATGTGTACACATCTATTAACTCCAACTTATTACTGAGAACATACGGTGTTTTTTTTTTCCATTCCTAAGATACTTCAGCTGTGATAACAGTCTCCAGTTCACTCCGTGTTGCTGCAAATGATATTATTTTGTCTCTTTTAATTTTTTAATGGCTGATTAGTACTCCACGGTGTGTGTGTGTGTGTGTGTGTGTGTGTGTGTGTGTGTGTATCTTTCATTTTCTTTATCCACTCTTGACATGAAGGGCACTTAGGTTCAGTCCACGTCTTTGTGATTGTGAATTGTGCTGCGATAAACATTTGAGTGCAGGTGTGTTTGTAATTAAATGACTTCATTTCCTTTGGGTTAAGATTGCTCGATCGAATGATAGGTCTATATTTATTTCTTTGAGGAATCTCCGTGTTTTCCACAGAGGTTGTACTAATTTGAAGTCCCACCAATAGTGTATACGTATTCCTTACTCTCTGCATCCACACCAGCATCTATAGTTGTTTGAATTTTTAATGAAGGCCATTCTGATAGGGGTAAGGTGGTATTTCATTGTGGTTTTAATTTTCATTTCCCTGATGTTTATTCATGTTGAGCATTTTTCATATGTTTGTTGGTCACAATTTTCTTTTGAAAAACTTCTATTTATGGCTTTTGCCCACTTTTTTAATGAGTTGTCTGTTTTTTGTTTGCTAATTTGTTTTAGTTCCTTTTTGATTCTGAATAACAGTCCTATGTTGAATGTATAGTTTGTGAATATTTTCTCCCATTTTGTAGGTTGTCTATTCACCCTGTTGATTATTTCCTTTGCTGGGCAGAAATTTTTTTTTGAAGTCAGGTAATATGATGCCTCCAGATTTGTTCTTTTTACTTAAGATTACTTTGGCTATTTTAGCTCTACCTGGACTCTGATAAAGCTTAGATCTGTGAAATAGATTTCACTAGGTCTGTGAAATGTGACGTTAGTATTTTGATGTGGATGGCATTGAATCTGTAAATCACTTTGGGCAATATGGCCGTTTAACAATGTTGATTCTATTAATACCAATCCATGAGCAGGGGACATTTTTTGATGTTTGTGTAATCTGTGATTTCTTTCATCAGTGTATTGTAGTTCACCTTGTAAAGGTCTTTAACCTCCTTTGTAAAGCATATTTCTAAGTATTTTATTTTCATTGTAGCTATTGAGAATGGTATTGATTCCTTGATTTGACTTCTGCTTGACTGTTATTAGTATAAAGAAATGAAACTGATGTGTACATTGATTTTGTAACCTGAAATTTTGCTGAAATTATTTATCAATTCCAGGAGTCTTTTGGTGGAGTCTTTAGGGTTTTCTAGATACAAGATCATATCGTTAGCAAACAGGGATAATGTGACCTCCTATTTCCTAATCTGAATGCCCTTTATTTCCTTCTCTTGCCTGATTGCTCTGGCTAGGACTTCAAATACTATGTCAAATAGAAATGATGGCAGTAGGCATCCTTGTCTTGTTCCAGTTCTTAGGGGGAATGCTTTCAACTATTCTCCATTCAGTATGATGTTGGCTATGGGTTTGTCATATATGGCTTTTATAATTTTGAGGTATTTACCTTCTATGCCTAGTTTGTTGAAGGTTTCTATCATGAAACAGTGCTGTATTTTGTCAAATCCTTTTTCTGCATTTATTGAGGTGATCATGTGGTCTTTGTTTTTGTTTCTGTTTATGTGGTGAATCATGTTTATTGATTTGTGTATATTAAACCATCCTTGGATCCCTGGGATGAAACCCACTTGATCAAGGTGGATTGTCTTTTTGATGTGCTGTTGAACTCCATTTGCCATTATTTTTTTGAGTATTTTTGCATGTATATTCATAAGAGGTATTGGTCTGTAGTCTTCTTTATTTGTCATGTCCTTTCCTGGCTTTGGTATCAGGTTGATTCTGGTTCCATAGAATGAGTTATGGAGGATTCCCTCTTTATCTATGTTATGGAATAATTTCTTTAGGTTAGGTACCAGTTCTTTGTAGGTCTGGTAGAATTCGACAGTGAATCCATCTGATCTGGGGCATTTTTGTTGGTAGATTTTTTTATTACTGTTTTAAACTTGCTACTCATTATTGGTCTGCTCGAGATTTCTATTTCTTCATGATTCAATCTTGGGAAGTCATGTATTTTCTAAAGTTTATCCATATCTTCTACATTTTCTAACTTGTGTGTGCAGAAACTTTCCTAGTATTCATGGATGATATATATTTTATTATAATTTCTGTGGTGTCAGTAGTAATGTCTTCTTTTTCCTTTCTGATTGAGCTCATTTCTCTTCTAGTGTTGGCTAATCTAGCTAGCTGTCTGTTGATTTTTTTTATCTTTTCAAAGAACCAACTTTTTGTTTCATTGCTCCTTTGTATAGTTTCTTGGTTTCCATTTTGTTTAGTTCTGCTCTGAGATTTTTTATTTCTTTCCCTCTGCTAGCTTTGAGTTTGTTTTTTTCTTTTTTTTCTGGTTCCTTGAAGTGTGAAACTAGGTTGTTAAGTTGTGATCTTTCTGGCTTCTTGGTGTATTCATTTAAGGTTATGAATTTCCCTCTTAACACTACTTTTTACTGTATCTCACAGATTTCCGATACTCTTGTCATGATTGTTTTTCTGTTCCTAAATTCTTTTGATTTCTATCCTAATTTTATCATTGACCCAAGGATCATTCACCAGCAGTTTGTTTACTTTCCATGCTTTGTGTAGATTTGAGATTTCCTCTTAGAGTTGATTTCTAGTTTTATTTGATTGCTCTCTGAGAAGATACATGGAATGATTTTGATCTTTATGAATTTGCTGAGACTTGTTTTTGGGATAACCTATGATCTATTTTGGATTATTATCTTATCTTTATTTTATATTTTACATTTAAACAAATTAATGAAAAATTATTTATAAAAATTCATGACAAGTTTAATTAAAAAATACACATAGGTAAGTTGTACCTTAAAATTTTATTTTGCCTTCGGCAAAAACTTTTGAAGTATAAGAGCATTCAAAGCTAAATAAAGAATGATATACTGTATTTCCTGTTGTTTACCACTTAAACTGTTCTTATTAAGACCTATAAACACTCCCCATGAAAATTATTTATCCAATGTCCCACCCATAATAGGAACCACTTTCTGGTGTGCATTATTTGGAGATCACTGTTTCCCCTTTGCTGCAACTTCAAAATTACCTTGAAGCTATCAAAAATTCTCATGTCTAAGCTGCCTTTCAGATCAATTCAATCAGAATCTATGGGGTGTGATTCATTCATTAGTGTTTTCTAAAGGATCCCAGGTAAATCTAATATCTATTCTGTAGACATAAGTTAATCCCTATAATGCATTGTCCCTTCCACTTATACTTTGTGACATTTAATTGTCATCAAAGAGGTACACTAGTTGGATTAAACCAGGGATCTGTAACCCTTTCTTGGGCAATGAATTACTTTGGCAATCTGGTGAATCTCATAAATCCCTTCTAAGAATAATGTTTTTAAATTCATGTAATAAAATAGATGGAATTCCAAAGGAAGAAAACTATTGATATACTATCAAAATACTAAAAAAACATAATATAGTAATGTATGTACTTATCAGTTAGATTACTTAAAAGCATATAGTGGTGTGACTGCTTTCATAATTTTGAGGAAATTATTAACATAAATGACATTTATCTGTAATGGCTACAATGTATTTGAACAATATCTACTTTATGTCACTAAGACAATCACAGATACTCCTAATAATATGTCAGATTGTTGTCTACCTATATAATAAAAGGAAATGCTGAATTTCAGTTTAATGGTAGAGAAAAGAGAAATGTAATTTTTTCCAACCCAAGTATATGGATATTCTGGATGCTATAAGAGTTTTGTGTACCCTAAAGAATAATCCCTGGGGAAGGTGTTTTCTTTCATAAACTACAAATGTTTCTCTATAGGTATCACCCAAATAACATCTCAACACAGAACTAACATATAATTTTTCATCAAATTTTTAAGCAGAGGATTTTAAAGCAATGGGATGTCAAAAAATATTTTTAGTGGAAAAAATGCTTGAAATATGAACCTTCATCCAGAGCAGGCAGATATTGGTAGAAATTTCCTGGTGGAAGTCAGGTGGTAAAAGGACATCGAGAAATTAAGGATTGTGTGGAAAGTCAATAAGGGATAGAAAGAAAGTTGGAAAGGCACTAAAAATAAAGTTTTCCTGGTACACAACTTTTATTCAGGGTTGGGCCAAATCAGAGTGATTTTTTCTGGAAAATATGGCCTAGTATGGGGATAAAGAAGGGAGCTAGGTACAAAGGGAAAGTTCTAGAAAAAATTATATATTTATATTTATTTCATTACATCAGAGGTAAGGAGAAAAAAAATATAGGTGATTAGAGTAGGAAATAGTTAAGTGTGGTAGTACTTAAATTAAGAAATCAACTTTTTAACTCTGATTTACTTTTATACTACCCTTTAGGTTACATTATGCACAGTGCAACCGTGGAATGATAGGTGTAAATCTTGCTCTGGAGCACAGAAGCACATGTTGCTACAGCAGCTGCAGGGTCTGGTGCAAAAGTAAACCCTCTATGGTGGCTACATTGGTGTCTGGAGTACAGGTACCCACTGAGAGACCTTGATTCCAGGGCCCAGGGCATGAACTAGCTTGCTATGGCTATGACTTTGGTGTCTGAGACATGGGAAGGCACAGTGTAGTCACAGAGATGGGGGCTCTGGAATGTTGTCACTTACATATCAGCCATGCCTCAGGGTGAGATGTTTCCAGGGTAATGCACAGGATTAGGAGATGTTATGGCTCCGGTATCAGAGCAGCAGCACTGTTGCTGCTTCTTAAGGGGGGAATGTGTGAGGCTGCACTTCCTTCTCTTGGGTTCCTCATCCAGAATGGCTGTTACCTCAGTGGCAGCAGATTCCATTGTTCTCATGAGGGCAGACTGCTGGAAACCATGGTGGTTCCAACCATATAGTTGATATCAATAGTCTCCACCTTTCTTCTTTGTACCTAGCCATCTTCTGGCCTCTCAGGTATGCTGATCACACCATCAATAATTTCTGTATGGATATTCTCTACTTTTTTCCTGCACTGTGTGGCTGCAGATTCTTAAACGGGCCTTTGATTACTCCCGGGGTTATTTTGGTTTGTGGATAGCTATCTATATTTGTTTCTTTATGGGATGGTGAAGGCTGGTATTTCCTTCTTCCCCATCTTGGTGATGCCAATCTCCAAAAAATCTCAGAGACTTTAAATCATTTTCTAAAATTAATTTTCAACTGCTTTTCTGTAAAGTGAGTATGCAAAGTTCCTCATGCTGTCAGGATAGCAATATGTGTGTGTGTGTGTGTGTGTGTGTGTATATATATATATATATATATAACACTTAGTACATGTTCTCCAAACTTTTTCTTCTATTTCTTGATTATTTCAAGTATTCTAGGAACATGTCATTTTTCATATAAATTCAACAAATAAGCTTGTTAATTTCTTCCAAAAACGTCATTAGATTTCTCATTGGCGCTACATTGAATCAATTGCTCGTTTTGGAGGAAATTGCAATCTTAACAGTACTGAAACCTCCATTCTATGCATATAGTTTACCCTTGCATTGAGTTTTTAAAATATGCCTATGCAATGTTTTTCAATTTTCAATTTAGTTTAGGTTTCATTCATACATCTTTTCTTCTATATATATGTGTGTGTGTGTGTGTGTATTATTTCTATTTTAAATGCCATTTCTATTTGTGCTTCTATATTTCTAGTATATGGAAATACAACTGGAGTTTGAGATCAATCATATATGCTTTGACGTTGCTTAATTTAATTATTTGTAATAATTCATTCTCTGTAGATTCCTTACCATTTCTATGTGCATAATAATGTTATCTATGAATAAAATAGATATTATTTCTTGTTTCCAGTTTTTACTATTGGTCTTCTTTTGCCTTATTTCATTGGCTAAACCGATGATTGCAATGTTTGATGAAAGCGATCAGAGCAGACCTCCTTTCTTTATTCCTGATGTTAGGTCTATATTTCTGGCTCAGTCATCAAAATCTAGATGTGTTTCATAAGTACCTGAACCTCTCTGGGTAACAGCTGTTTTTTCTATTAATAGAGATAATGATACTTGCATTGCCTGAAGTCACAAGCCTGGAAAAGTTGACGGTTATAAATTATTTAGGTGTCAAGTAGGAAAATCACAACACGAGGTAAAGGCAGATTGTCATATGAGCTACGTATTTTTAAAAATGTTTTTTTATTTATTATACAATATTTCAATGCTATGATACTGAGGAAGTGAGTAGTTTTCAAGAAAAAAATATGTGTAAGTATGTGAGTTTAGAAAAAATGCAAAATCTATTCTCTAAATAACTGTTTGATTGACCTGAATTCCATGAACAATTATAAATGAGTCAGAAATATAAAAATTAAGCAGAAATTAACTGTATTTATATAGATGTGTATTTTATATTACAAATTTATGCTTCAGAAATACCTATGATGTAAAAAAAATATTACCTATAATGTAAAAAGTCACCACCATTAATAATTGTATTAGATGACAAAGCCCAATTCAAATATTCGATTTGGTTAAGATAGTTTTAGTAACAGATATGTGTTGCTTGTAAAAGGAAAATAGTAAAAAGAAGTTATCTTTCTTCACATTAAATTTTTGTTGTTTTTTTTTATTTCGGGATATTATGGGAGTACAAACATTTTCATTACATGTAATGCCTTTACCTGTTGTTTATTACAAAGTCCTACCCACATATTTTTTTTTAGCAGCTGCTGGACTAGTTTGGAGTAAAAACAGGTAACATGAATAATACTGATTGTTACTCCATTCTCTATAAAGCAACCAAAGTCCTTCTAGATTCTCTGTAAAGAACAGGATGATAGGGAAAATTCTCCCCAGAGACAAGTTTCACAAAATAATGTACTAGCATAGTTATGTACCCAACTCAAAATATACCCTGAAGTGGTGAAACTGAACATTAAGTTATTTAAATAGCTTTTTAAACAGTCGTGTAATCTGGGTAAAATGTAACCATGCATTTGTTTCTAGCAGAGAGCTGATTGATGAAGACAGAAATACATATGCCTAGAGAGCTAAAGCAGCTGAGTGCTACTAATTTCATGATACTAATCAGTGTATAATCTGAAAAGATATTTGTGTAACTGTAGTCTCCATGGATATTTATATGTGTCCTAGATTAAAACTTAACATTGGCTGATATCTGCAGAAGTGAAAAGCGATGAACAAATATATTAATTATCCTTTGCGGTAAAGATGGTTGTTGTTTTGAGAATATTTTCTTGAATTTCCTTTTAACAACAGAAACTTTCTTTGCTTGTTTTCCAAAGGTCTTGCTTTATGTCTTAGACTTAGGTTCATTTCATGTTTTCAGGTAGTGTTATCTATCAAGGCAAAGAAATTCTGCACAAGCTAAATGGTAAATATGCTTCACATTAGCATATAAACAGGTCTTTTATTTGCTATATACTCTTACCTACTGTGGAAAATTGGTGGTTTTACATATAGATAAAAAATAAATAAAATAAAATAAAATGAAATAAAATAAAAGGAAGTACCAAAGTGAAATTTCAGAGATATCAACTGTGAACTTAGTACTAAAGGAAATCGGACATTTCATACTTAATAACCTAATACTATATTTATTATATATGTGTTTTATATATATGTATCTGTGTGTGTGTGTGTGTGCGTCTCTCTCTCTCTCTCTCTCTCTCTCTATATATATATATATATATATATATACGCACGCGCACACACACACACACACACACACACACACACAGCCTTTTACTACTCTCACTTCCTGACTCCCTTAGTGATTTCATGTACCCTCATGGCTTCAATTATCACTTCTAAGTGCAAGACTTCAATATCTTTTTTGATGATATCTCCTAAGGTCCAGATCATTATTTTCAGTGTTATGATAAAAATTTCTGTGTTCATATTCTGCTAGCACTTCAAACTCAGCATGCCTAAACCTGAATTCATCATCTTATATACCCAAACCTTCCTTGAGCTTCACATCATGAAATCCACCTTTGCTGTCTGAGTTCAGTCAGTTGTCAGGTTTATTTGGGTCTTCTCTATTAATATTATTTCTCTCAAGTCTCTTTCTCCCAATGTTGCATGAATTCAAGTCTATGTTATGTCAAGGCTTTTCTATTCCAAGAACTTCTAACCTACCTTCCTGATTCTAATGCTTGCTATTTCCCATATCCATGATATGCAGTAACAATTATTTATGTATTTCCTTACTGTTATTAAACTCTTATCTCTCCATTTCCCGGTAAATTCCTGATTTTTAGTCAAAGAAGTAGTGTTGGAGCCCTCCATAATCTGACTATATCAACCATGCTAGTGTTGTATCTGAAATTCACTTTATGTGAACCTTGGGTTAATTATATTTTCTGAAACAAAAATCATTACGGTAGGCGAAATAATGGTCCCATAGAAGTCTATGCCCTATCCCCTAGAATCTGTGAATAGGTTATTTTACATGGTAAAAGGGACTTTGAAGATGTACTTAAGTTTAGGATATTAGGGTGGGGAGATAATCTTGAATTATACAGGTAGGCCCATATAATCATAAAGATCCTTATATAAAGGAAGAAGTAGGTAAAATAAGAGATAAGACTGTAGTTCAAAAAGTGCCAAGTATTCCTTTTTTGGCTAGCACCATAACTAGACGAATTGATGAAATAGCAGAGGATCTTCAGGCACAATTGTTAGAGAGGATTTATGAGTCACCATCGTATGCAATCCAGGTTGATGAGTCTACTGATGTTGACAATAAGGCAACAAGGCTTGTTTTTGTGCCATATATTTTTCAGGAGGATGTGCATGGGGATATGTTATGTGCACTTTTGTTGCCAGCCAACACTACAGCTATAGAACTATTGAAATCTTTGAATAGTTTAAGTCAGAATCTGACACTTGTTTTAGCCCAAGCTTGGTCTGCCCACTATTTTATTTACCACATCTGTCCACGCCTCCTTCCCACAAAGAACACTTTGAATGATTACTTATCAGGAAAACTGAATTGGTCATTTTGTGTTGGTATATGCACAGATGGAGCAGCTGCCATGACTGGACGGCTTTCTGGTTTCACTCCTCAGGTCAAGGAGGTCACTTCTGAATGTGAGTCTACGCACTGTGTCATTCATCGAGAAATGCCGGCTAGCTGAAAAATGTCACCTGAACTAAACAACACTTTGCAGGATGTGATTAAAATTATCAACCACATTAAAGTACATGCCCTCAACTCACATCTGTTCATGCAGCTCTGTGAAGAGATGGATGCAGAGCACACATACCTTCTCTTATACAAAGAAGTGAGATGACTTTCTAAAGGTAGATCACTGGCCAGAGTTTTTGAGTTATGAGAGCTGCTCCAGAGATTTCTTTTAGAAAAAAATTTACCACTGGTACCACATTTTAGTGACACAGAATGGGTTGCAAAACTGGCTTACTTGTCTGACATATTAAAGCTGCTCAACAAACAATCTGTCACTTCAGGGGAGAATGACAACTGTGTTCCAGTTGGCAGATAAAGTGGCTGCATTGAAAGCCAAACTGGAATTATGGGAGCAATAAGTGAACATTGGGATTTTTGACATGTTTCAAACATAGCAGAGATTTTGAAAGAGACAGAACCAGGACCTTCTTTCTCCCAGCTGGTGCATGATTACCTATCTCACCTTTCAAAAGAGTTTGAGCATTACTTCACAACCATGAAAGATACCTGAACTGGGAAGGAATGGATCTGCAACCCATTTGTGAATAAGCAGGGTGAATCGACTTGTGCTAGAAAAGGATCACTGCTCGAGATCGCAAATGATGGTGGCCTTAAAAGTATGTTTGCGGCAACTTCAAATGTCCATACGTTCTGGATTAAAGTCAAGGTAGAATATCCTGAGATTGCCACAAAAGCAGTGAAAAGCCTTCTTCAATTTCGAACATCCTGTCATTGTGAAGCAGGGTTTTCTGCAATGACAGCAACCAAAACAAGATTATGGAGTAAACTGGACATAAACAACACACTTTGGATGTCACTGTTTCCCATCACCCCCAGATGGGACCATCTAGTAGCAGGAAAACAAGCTCGAGGCTCCCACTGATTCTGCATTATGGTGAGTTGTATAATTATTTCATTATATATTACAATGTAATAAAAATAGAAATAAATTGCAAAATAAATATAATGCACTGGAATCATCCCAAAACCATCCCCCCACCCTGGTCCATGGAAAAATTATCTTCCATGAAACCGCTCTCTGGTGCCATAAAGGTTGGGGACCAATGCTCTAATCCTTTGGAAGATAAATGAGTGAAAATGACATTGGAAGGAACATGCTTGCTAGTTAGCAGTGGTTCTGAAGAATTTATTATTCTCACACACATCAAAAAGGTAAGAAGAGGAGAGGAGCCAAGATGGCGGATGAGACAAGCCGCCAGTCAGAAGGTCTCTGCAAAAAAGATGAATTTTAGAAGAAAGAGAGAAAAAATAAGCGAGCAGAGAAACATAGATCGGGTGAGGGTCGGAAGGAAGGGTGCCTGAAACTACAGGAGA
>CAUYRB010063552.1:0-31486 GCA_963574695.1 Propithecus perrieri
TAATTTCTTTCTATTTTTAGTAGAGACGGGGTCTCGCTCTTGCTCAGGCTGGTTTCGAACTCCTGAGCTCAAACAATCCGCCCGCCTCGGCCTCCCAGAGTGCTAGGATTACAGGCGTGAGCCACCGCGCCCGGCCCTCTAGCTTTTTCTTGACCAGCTTGTAGGCTGAGAGTTATGGAGTATGTCACATCTTGCAGCAGGGCCTTATACTGCATTCTTTATTACAAAGAAAACACTTGAGGCCAGAGATTTCAAACTACAAAAATACATTTTTTACACCTAAACCCTGCATTAGACACAAGCACCAACGAAAAAAGTTTCTACTGAACAGACCTACTACACGTGCACTCAAATATCTCCAACTCTCTTTTCTAATGCCCCCAGTTTTACCTGCTAATGAAACACATCCCAGTTACTTCGAAACATTTTTCTCCCACTGTTTTATCATGAAACTATTCAAATCTACAGAAGAATTATACTATGAATACCCACGTAGCCACTATTTAGATTCTATACTTATCAGTTTGCCACATTTGCTTTACCCCAAATCTATGCGTCCAGCCGTCTCTCTACCCACACTGTTATTCCATCTCATTTTTTAGGCATTTCAAAGTCAGTTGCAGACACCAGCACACTTTGCCCCTAATCACTTCAGCACGCGTATCATTAACCAGAGATTAATATTTGAAACACTCAATTTCTTTTATTCAGGCATGTTTTCTTCCTTTTAGCAAGAACCCCAGCAGAGTTAAAAATTTTAGGTAGAAAAGTCCCTTGGACCCATGACAGACTCCCTCCACAGAGCGGATGTACGGATGTACTCTCCATGGGGAAAACCAAAATAGCCTACAGCCCTTAGAGATCTAAGGTCAAGTATACACACTAGAGGGCTGGCTGTTCCCCAGAGGCCACCCCCAGCCCCCTAACCTCCCATCCGGCCACAAAGAGCTGCGGGCAAGTGACCAATCAGTTCTCTGGATTCCCACCAAGGCATGACATATCAAGAAGCTATACGGACCACATCATCCCCATGACATCTGCATAACGATTTCTGATTTTGTAATTAGCCATGCATGTCTTATCTTCTCAAATAGCTCATTACCTTCTAAAATGGGGGGACTATTCTCTACAGTATTAAATAAGTATAAAGCATTGTTTTTAATTCAAATATGTGGTGTAAGGCCTAAAAGTAAGGTCCAATATCATGTGCTGCCTTGACATCAGGGGAAAATGGGAAGGGTCTCAAACGTCCTGATTGCAAGGCCCCCTCCCCACTCTGATCCTGCTGATAAGGTCCCCCTAGCCAAACAACCCTCCTGACCACAGGGACTGGCACAGTTTCTCCTCATCCTTGAGAACGTGCTCCTCCCTGGACTTCCCTCCTTCGGTGACAGACACCAGCATCCACGCAACTAGACTGTAAGCCAACCGCACGCAACCAGGAACCTGTGTTTCCTACACACTGTGGAGGCCCCGTTACCTAGAATGGGGCCCAGCACAGAGTACACGCTTTGGAAACATCTGCGGAGCAAATTCATGAATAAACGGTTTCCTATGAAAGGTAAGCTCACCTCCTATGCCCCTCCGTACATTTATAATACATATCTGGTTAAACTTGATTTACAGGAGATTTTTCTTTCATGAACAGGGTTATAAAAGAAATGAGACTGAAATAGATTGCTTGAATAAAGAATTCTGTGCTATTATCTAAAGTCTTACAAAAGTGACAACTACGCAGATGAAAGATGAAGAGTTATTTCAAAATTTGGAAATAGGTTACGTTAGACATTCCAAACGGCTAGAAGCAACAAGTCTCGCTTCTCCCTCCACTTTTACTGTGAGACTCGACACAATCCCAACAGAGAACATCGAGATCCAGTCACAGAAACATACATGACAAGATAAAAGGGGTTGGGGGGAGAGAGAAGCAGGGGTATGCGGCATTGACCTGGTCCCAAGAATTCATTATACAGGCTGTTTATTTAGCCGGCTGAGCTAACAGTGGGGGAGGTCAAAGGTATCTCACTGATACAATTTGCCTTTCACTTTTTAACAGAAGCCAAAGTTTATTCTGTGATTACGAGGTAGGGCAAGGAGGATTTCCCACTTCAGCACTAACAACCGTCAGAGGCTGAAAGCCCTCCTGGAGGTGCTTGGCGACATTTTGCCTTAAAGGACAGGTGGAGTTGTATAACGTCACTGCCACATGGGCCTCACCATGGACCCAGAAAGGTATCTGCGCCCGTGACTGGGCAGCACTTACCCTAGGGCCACAGAGGGGAGGGTCACATCTTCTTCGTCGTAAGCTTATGCTTGGGGGAGGCAAAACCACGTCTTCAGCCAGTGCTCTGGTTTGAATGTTTGTGTCCCCTCCAGAGTTCACATTGAAACTTCATCCCCAACACAGCAGTGTTAAGAGGAGAGGCCTTTAGGAGGGGGTCAGCCTTATATCGTAACAGAGCTGCAGGGGACCGGCTACGCCCTTTGTCCCTCTGCCTTCAGCCACGCAGCAGCAAGGCGCCACCTCGAAGCAGACACCAGGCCCTCACCAGACGCCGAACCTGCCAGTGCCTTGATCTCGGCCTTCCAGCCTCCAGAACGATGAGAAATAAATCTGTTGGTTATAAATTAGTCTCAGCTATTTTGTCACAGCAGCTCAGGTGGACTGAGACACACCGCGAATCAGCATGATACACATCTAGGAAAACAGGAACACTAGAACGTGGCACGCCACAGCAGGGAAGCCTGGGTCAGCCAGTGGGGTTCACAGAGCAGCACTCGAGGTGGAGCACCCAGAGCAGAGGATGCACCAGGCAAAGCCTCAGGAGGAAGGCCAGACCAGATGTGGGCATCCTGTCGAATAAGCTAAGACTCTGAACTTCATCCTAACGGCCAAGGGTCTTACTACAGGCAATGCACTCGAATATCCTCTATTCTGTTCTTTCTCTCTTTCTGAAATGCCCATTTAACCGAGTAAGGAACACCACCTCCTTTTCCCATTCCCCACCCTATACACACACACACATACTTACACACGCACACATGCACACAAGCACCACACAGAGGACTAACCATCCTACATGATACACGCATCCATAATTGTAAGGAAAAGGCCTTTAATGGACAGCTGGAGGGAATGATCAGGCTTTTACAAGTACCACCGGTCCTGGGAAAGCTGGTGCTAGACCCATCTAGTCCTAAGGTAGAAACCCGCTTTTAATAAGCTCCACAGCACATCAAAACTGCTGTGTACTCAACACCTCATTAAAGTGGAAGGAAGCCACTGCCCCTTCACACAAAGTATTGCTAGTTTTATCTGTAAAGCGTTCAAAGTACACTGTAGTATAAAACATAGAACCAGAGCAAGTAGAAATAGGGGTGGTTCAGTAAATGGCTATGATTGACATCTCTAAACAAAAACTTACAAATGCAAGAAACATTACAGCTAGCCAAAGGTAACACTCTCCCAACCACCATCTTAAACAAAATTACCGATTATTAAAATGTGTGTAAAGTCTTTATTACGTGACATGAAGTTGACAACTAAATGCAACGTAGCTCCCTGCATTGGATCCTGGAATAGAAAGAGGGTGTCAATGGAAACACGGGTGAACACCAAATAAAAGTCTGGAGTTTAGTTAGAGTAACATACCAACGTTGGCTCCTTCATTCTGACACATGTCTCACGGTGATGTAAGATGTTAGCACCGGGGACTGGGTGAGGGGTATATTCTCCACACTATCTTTGCAACTTTTCTATAAATCTAAAGTTATTCCAAAATAAAAAGGTTGTTTTAAAAATGTATTAATAACGACTGTACCAAAGGCTATTCAAGAAACAGGGAAGGGATGAACCACTCCAAGTACCACCGAAGGATCTAGCAAGATAGGTGTCCGCTGGACTTGTATTAATTAAAATGCTGTAATTCCAGGAGTGGTTGGGGGTGGGGGAGGGAGGAATCACAGAACTGTGTTGTGAAGCTGCAAAAGGCCTCAAGAGCTCCCCTCTGTCCCAGAGGGCCCACGACGACCCCTCCACTTGCGCCAAGACCAGTGCTCAACAGGAATCACCGTCTACTTCCACCAACCACCTTGTCTAGCCTCACTGGTACTCTGGATCACTCTAGAGTGAATCAGAAGATCCCCATAGCTTTCCCTGACCTTAGGAATGCATCCTAGACCTCTGGTTTTCCTACGATGGTCAATTCAGTGGGAACAGGGAATAGAAAGTCTACCAGGCTCTATTCTCTTAACTTCAATCCTACGGAAGTCTCTCCACGTGGAAAGTCTCTCTCTGTACATGCAATACAGAATATATTCCGAAGCTCAGTGTAGGGGAATCTTCTCTCTCCAGTCAAAGAAGCAGGGAAATGGCAAGTCAGAAGGAAGAGCTGGGGAGCAACTCAGAACTGCTAAGGTTCACCCTCCTACGCACTGACCCACAAGTGACACCGCTGCAAGTTCACAGAGAAGGGAAAGGAAGGAAAGATGTCAGATGACTTCAGCTAGAGAGACAGAAAACACAAAGACAGCAGCTGGTGAGAGTCCTCCACCCCACCCCACCCCAAGAGGATAAGGGAAGGAAATCTGAAACCACTTCAAGAGGGAAGAGAGGCGGTTCCCACCGCTGAAGCCACCACCTCCGCCTCCTCTGGGGACCACGTGCAGGTCCGGGCAGGAGGCAGTACAGCCTGCTGCAGAAAGCTCCCTCGGAGCTCGGCACGGGAGAAGGCTCCAAGAGCACTCCTGGATTCTGAGATAGCAGTTAACCAAGGATACACGGATGCTCTGAAAGCAAAATGGTAAAAAATAAATAAGAAATGTATCAGCATATCTGGTCTCCCCATCAACGAAAGAATCCATAGGACCAAGAATCCCAGAGGCACCGACCTGTTGACTCTGGCAGTGGCACGAGACAACTTCCTTTGTCCGTCCCTTTGCTGGTTCTAACGAAGTGCAGTTTTCTATCGTTGGTAACAGGCAGGCCAGGGAAAGGTGTGTTCAGAGCTGGGCTGCTCTTCTGGCCCCGCCCTCACTGCCCCTCCCACTCCTGCCACCTATCAGCCCCCAGGGCTCCCCCCCCACTCCCAAACCCCGCCAGCTCCAGCCAACCTGTTGTGAAGCTTCAGTCTCCCTGAGCGGCCTCTCTTATAACATAAGGACAACAAATTATGTTTCCCCCCCTCTCCTCCTGGTGATGCAGAGAGAATTTTTATTTTGAACAAAAAAAAAAAATTAACACATATCCTTGTTTTTAATTGAGATCCAGGCTTCACAGTATAAGAAGATCAACTAAGTCTACTAATTATACCAAGTAGGGTAAAGAGTGGCTTAAAATTTTTTAAGTGTGAAACTTGACTTCATACGTCTATTTATGCAGAAATATCACCACATCAGCAACAGGTTGAGCAGGTAACATTATCGATGTCTTAAATCACTAATGCCTGAGTTCAACTTTGAACCCGTGCAAATGTAAATGCAAAGGACTTACTTACGCAAAAACTTTTTTTCCCCTAAAATGAATATTTTGGCTTGATGGAACTAGATGAGCAAACCAGCGGGCTAATGGAATATCAATACTACATCCAAATGCAATAAAATGTCAAACCTGGAAATAAGGGAATTGTCCATGGAAAAGCCCACCGCTATGCTTTTATAAAGCAAATATTTATTAATATTTTTATTTTAAAAGAAAATTTCTGGTGAACAAGAAGGAGAATAGCTAATTCCTGCTCATGTGGGGTTTTCTGGACACCAATCTATGCAGAAGTGACAGGCCCCATTCAGACGAGCACAGCCATCCACATGTGGACCAGAGATGAATACCCAGCTGTCGGCACAAAAACTCTCCCCACTCTGGTCAGTGCCACTGACCGTTTCCCTGGAACGGAAAACTCTGCGATCACATCATCCCTCATTATCTATGAATTCAGCAAGCTTTACATTTCATAGGAAAGCTCTTACAGTTTCGCAGAAGTCAATGAAGCACAAACAACACAGAAGTCAACGAAAGTTGGCCAAAACATGTCAGTGCAAAAAATAAGTACTGGTTTTTACTTGCAAACTCACAGGACTCCTCTTCAGATTTTGAAAGCGTTAGAACAGAAAAGATCACAAAATTTCTTAAAACGTATAGGAAAACGATAAGGCAAATTCCTAACAAGCAGGTTCAATGAAAACACTTGGTATCACCTAGCACAAAAATTGCCCCTTTTTTTGGTTTTCAAGGTGTTTTTACTTCTGTTGTCTTAACCTCCCCAGAATCACCATGGGAGGATGAAAATGCACACAATATGTCCATCTCACTGAGGGACACAATGAGGCACCAGGAGATTAATCCAATCTGCTGCCACACCAGGTCTTCCCCAGACCCCCAGTCCTTGGTCCTGCAATCCCATGCCAATTAACACAGAACACAGAAGCACAAAGGCAAGTAGCCAAACTCTCCTGTATCTAAAATCTACTTTCTCGGAGCCGCACAGGCATCCTAATTAGCCTTGAAGGGTTTTACATACAGCGCCGACTGGCAATGGGTATCTAAAGTTGAACTGATTGTTCCATTAATATGAAGATGCAACCTGCACATCAGCTGTCTGAAAGCAGTGTCAGGGCTGGAGGAGGGAAGAGGAAAACAGGGTCAGTCTGCGGGCTCACATAAGCCACATGACTGCCCCATGGTCACTCACGGCTGCTGCCCCCGGCTAGGAGCACGGTGGGTCCTCCCTGCTGCCCTGCCCTGCCATCTATAGCAGCGCCGGGCACCTGGCACAGACTCCCTCCACGCTCACGGCTGCCTGCAAAATTGCTCAGAGTAACAGCATGTCTCTGCTAGTTGACGAGCTCTCCAGACGCTCCGAGCCTGTGAAAGCAGCAACAAAACAGCCAGGCCCAGGCCAATCCAGACGGCCGACGGAGCAGCAGGAATCTCAGCTGCTCAGACAAGTCACCATGCACTTCACCCCTGCACCTCCCTCTGGTCGAACGGCTCTCCCTAGTGTCCCTTAGAAATAATAATAAATAGCACGACAACTTAATTTTATCGTTAAAAGGCAACAAGCCAGACAGCTCAGTGTCTCCTAACATTACCCATGTAAAGGGAAGATTTGCATTATCCAGGCAAACCTTGAAATAGTTACCATGAGAAATCCCCGTTTTAAAACATATTCACCTACAAGCGTCTAGAAGCTAAGAAAAAAAAAAAAGAAAACATATTCACCATTAAGAGGAATTCAACAGTGAGGATATTGCATTTATCATCAAGTAATACAAAAAATATGTAAAGTTAATCCAATATTTGGCCATTTATGATTTACCTTCCAGGACTGAAAAACTGTGTCTTCCAGCTCTGTTTTTATGTTGGGTTTTCACAACTGCCGTTGCCCAGCCACTAAGTCGGCATAATAGGCACCCACTTACCAGCCTATCACTGGAATCTCCTGATTAAACCTCTAAATTGCTTGGCTTTGATAACTATTTTAATGACGAGCTACAAAGAATGACAGTGTTTACAAGGCAGGGATGGGAGCAGGGCAGGGATGAGGCTGAAATCAGAGGTGCTTGCCTCTGACACAACCTAAGGGGGTGCCTAAATCTCAGTAGTCACGAGAAAGCGTTTAATGCAATCATTGGGGGAAAAAAACTGATGCAAAAAAAACCAAGACAAACAAAATGCCAAAATCTTAAATAAAAACAGAATCATTCGAGAGTCCTGTCTGATGACAGGGAAGTTTAGAAAACTGCTCTCCAAACGTTCATCATAATCGCAGGCCACGCCACTTGCCCTAGGGACCGGAAGAGTTCCAGTGGCCACCTCAGGGCTGCCTGTGTTCCTGCAATGCTCGGATGAATCGTCACACAGGAAGACTTTGAATGTGGGCAGGCCTCCTATTTCTACATCTTACAAAATGTTTTTAATGTGATTGTGTGATAGCTATTAACCCTTAAAGTTTTCTATGTAAAAAGCTCTCTGCATTTGTCCTCTCAGGACAAATTATTCTTATTATTATTCTTCAAAAATCAGAAGTAGGGCAACAAAAATAATGCTCTCTAATATAATAGATTTTCTAATAGGATTAGCTGCCCCGATCCAGAAAGAACAGCCTTGAGAATTCACCCACGCAACTTTTTAAAATTTAATTTTTTTCAGACATATCCAATATTTTAACATGCCAGAAGTCATGTTTGATGTCCATTCCATATTACAATTTTACTTAAAAAACTGAAGATTCACGTCTTTTTAAAAAGCAGATTATATTTTTGCAATATGTTAGCAAATATACTTAACAGTAGTAATTTTCAGTTATTTATCACCAAATCCCACAAATGCTCTCCCTGTCCCAATATGACCCTAAGGTGGTCTCCCTGTCACAAAAGATTTTTCTTCTGTACCAAAGTTTCTCCCCAATAAATGCAAAACACATTATTAGTTTATTTTTTTCCAAAATCACTTTGTTGTTAGTTAGCAATTGATAGTCCCAGTTTACAAAGATTTGCAATTTCCAACCCAAAGTCTTTGCTTGGGCTGAGTGATGTTCTGCAATTGCTCTAATAAGCTTACCTTTAGCACACAGCATCTCGTTTGGGGAGACAGGAAATAGAACCTTGAATTCTTGGGACAGGGAGAAATCCCAGGCTTCCCCACCCCTCCCATATTAGAGGACCGTCTAACAAAATACCCTCTCCAATAAGTGATCTCATCACACATCACAGCCCAGAGACCTCGCCGCCCTCCCTCCCAGCAAGGAGCTCCAGAGCCAGACATCTGTGGGTTCTAATCCCACCTCTCTCACTTTCGGGCTCTGAGAAACTGCAAGTTACTTAACTCCACAAGGCTTTAATTTGGTCTTCTATCGAATGGGGATCATATCACCCACATCATAGAATCAATAATGTATATAAAACCGCTACCCTGTGATACAGCTGGACAAGAAATACCAGACTCAGTCCCACAGCAACCTATCAGAACTGTGTTTATTAAAGGTACTTCCCTAAGTAGTTCTGTGCTAAAAATTCACATAGAAATAAGATGCCTGCAACCTATCAAAAGTGTGTTTATTCAAGGTACTTCTCTCAGTAGCTCTGTGCTAAAAATTCACACAGAAATGAGAGACAAGGACAGGCAGATGAACTTTTTATAAGCAGTAAAAGGTTAAGGATTCTTAAAACACCCTGTACCCACATTAATAAACTCCATGGCAAAAAACACACTAGTCCTTTAGTAAACTACAGCACAGCTTGTTTCCCCACACAGATGAAATGGTTTTATACACAACTGCTATGAGTGAACCTAGTGACCCCATATTATATAAATAAAATAGCACAGTAATTCTTAGAAAATAACAGAGAAACACAGAAGCCTTTAAGAGTAACTCTACTATTGAAAATAATTTCTATTTCACAACCAGGCACAGTGGCTCATGCCTGTAATCCCAGCACTTTGGGAGGCCAAGGTGGGAGGATTGATTGCTTGAGCTCTGGAGTTCAAGACCAGCCTGAGCATGGTGGTGCATGCCTGTAATCCTAGCTACTTGGGAGGCCGAGGCAAGAGGACTGCTTGAGCACAGGAGTTCGAGGCTACAGTGAGCTATGAATGATGGAGCCACTGCGCTCCAGCCTGGATGACAGAGCAAGACCCTGTCTCTTAAAAAAAAAAAAAAAGAAAGAAAGAAAAGAAAACAATTTCTATCTCAAAATTTGACAACATAATTTATTTCTTAAACCCATGGAAGTCAAATGTCTCGATTTTAGGTTTCTAAGTACTTCTGCAAATATGTCTTTAAGTAGTCTCAAATTTTAGCCAGCTTCACCTAAAGCGGAAAAAAAAAAATCACAAGCATCTGTAATGGATAAAAACTGTCAACATCATTGATTCAACTGTTTTTTAAAAATGGAAAAATTATGAAAGAAGCTCAAAAGAGCAGCTATCTACATACCCAATTTCCTTTCTATGTTAAGTTTCTAGGTTTCTAGGAATCTCCTCTGAGAAACAGGAATTTATCTCTACTAACGGATCAATTGCAAATTCACTTATAAAACATGAATAAATTCCTATGACATTTTTACTAAAAGGGAACCATATCCTCTTGCAGACAGGAGGAGAACAATCTGTTAGACGTGCACTGGAAGGGCTTTCTGACTTCTGCCATGGATACCTGGGCTCTTGGGGTTCAGGGTCACTGTATGTCGACCCCTCGTCCCTTCCCTGCAGGGACAAGAAAAGGCAGAGAAAGCATCCCAGGTTCCCGCACCTACATGCGGTTTTGTTGAAATCAAATATCTTCAATCAAAGAGAATTTGGTTCTCACTTTTGCTTTCGCTAAGATTATAAAGAACAGAAATCTGTTCGTTGGAAATCAATATTGTATTTTTTTTTTTAAGATAGAAAAGTTAAAAAGTTTATTTTATCTTCTTAGGAGGGCGGGGAAGACAGCAGGGAGAAGGTGTGGCATCCCAAAGAACAATGTTTTAATCTCGTTTATATTTTCTGACTAGTTTGCTGGGGGTTTTCTCTTTATCTTTAAAAATGAGGAAAGGGGACCAGGAATATCACCCACGCCAAGCATCTGGGGTGACTATGACCAATGAAAGCCACGCGAGGGCTCTAGAGAGAGGCAACGTCTCTGGGGAAGATGACGATGTCGATTCCTTTCCCACCTGGAAATTCTTCTTGAGGATCTACCAGCAGCCCAAACCTTGTAGGCTTTTGCATTTTAGTAAGGAAGCTATTTCTAAACGCTCAAGACATTATTATTCTCCTCCTTTAAAAAAAAAAAAGAAAAGAAAGAAAAGAAGAAGAAGAAGAAAAGCAAAAAGTTTAGAGCTACAAACACAAAGTCAAATCCTCACAGCGGTAATTTCCACTGCTATCTTATCTCGACTAAAAATGGAAATTTTCTCCGGAAGCATGTTTGGGAAGTTAAAAACACAGAAAAGAAATTTTCGCCGTCAACTACGCTTTGCGGACACTGTCACTGAGCCTCGAGGGGCTCCCGTGACGCCACCCGTCTAAGTCCCAGAGAGGAGTCGCGGTGCGGCCGCCGCGTAGGGCTCCCTGCACAGGTCCCCATACTCCAAGGTCCCGTGACTAAGAGTGACCTAAAAACCGCTGGTGAAAGGTGTGGAAACCTGTTCACAACATGGTGAGCGAAAGAACGCGAGTTAAACAACAGCTTTTATGGGATGGTTCTGAGGCAGACGCCACAACCATCAGCTGGTTTGTGACTCAACGGCCTCCCTCCCTGAACCCCTCTGTCCCCGGCTGTCTTCGCCTAAGGAGGCTGGAAAAGCAAAAATTGTCTACTCGCTGTTCCAGACTCCCCTCGTCACGGGGCGTGGCCACACGACACAGCTTCCTGCCCAATGAGACCTGAACCAAAGTCGGCCGTGGAACAGGAGCGGACGTGAGGCTACCACCTGGACAATCCACTTTCCCATCTCGAACACAGGCAATGTGGGGTGAAGTGACTAGGTCGGCCAGCCCCTCAAGGGCCGCCAGAACCCCTCCATGCTACGCCGGTTAGAAAGCCCTGCCGCCAGCCACACCTGTACCGGGTCACCTCTCGCTTTTCTGCAAGCGCCCCAACCTTAAACAGAACAGACTTGCCCCATCCCCGTTTGTCATGGTTCCCCCGTATCAGACTCTTCGAGTAGCAACCGCTCCCTCTCCTCCCACTCTCTCTACCTGCAAAAACCCAGCTCAGCAACTCCACAACACTGGCCAAGATCCACAAGGAGAGGTGGCTTCGTTCATTCATTCATTAACACGGACCCGGGCACCTACTCCGCGCCAGGTATGGTTCCAGGACTGTAGTGGTGAAGGCAGATGATGCTGCCTTCTAATAAAATCCCATGACATGACAATGCGTGGCTCGGGACACGTTATAACATTCACGCTTCTACTGCACTAATCGCTATGAATTTTCCCTTCATTTGTACTCATCAACATGTACACAGTGCCCCATGCCACAAACGCTTCACAAAAGGATGTTATCTTCCTTCCTTATCTTCATAACACCATTGGCCTGATGTGCAACTGGTTATTAGATAACTACCCGCATCAGCAGATAGCGCCACAGCAGGAAGTGTAACCCAGCAACCTGCACTAATTTTCTCCCATTAGATTTCCCACTATTTACCTTCCAAACTCTAGTCCTATTCTCTTACCTCCCCCATATACTTTTACATTTACATTTATTTTCTCTTCAGCTGTCTCCAAAATTATATATACAGCAGTTGCGTGTTCTTATGGTAGACCTTCAAATCATTATACTGAATATATTATGATGTAGTCTGGCATACGGCTAACTGGATGCTTACTAACACTATGATTATTTACCATTATTCTGGAAATATTAGCCGGTGCAATTAAACAGAGAAGTAAGTGTTTGTCCTAACTACAGAAAAGAAGCAAAGTCATCATTGTTTGCATATAATTAAACTGCAAACCTGGAAAACCCAAGAGAATAACTTGAATCATTATAAAACTAAAGGAATTCTTAGTTTTGAAGGTTTTAAAATGGTTATACAAATAATAATTGCTTTTCCTATAAACCATAAACAGTTTAAAAACACAACGAGAAAAAGTTGACAATAGCAAACAGTTAAATACTTAGTAAATGCTTAAATGTATAGAGCTTAAATGATATATATGTAGAATTTTAAAAAGTGACAAAAACAAAACTTAAGTAAAAGAGAAATTAATATATATTCTTGGATATGTATATTCTCTCTTGAAGAGTCAGAATTAACTAAAGATGTCAATTCCCTCCAAAAATAACATATAAATACAATGCAGTCCCAGTGAAAATATCAGCAGAATCTCTATTTGTTTTGCTTTTGGGGATGGGTCCACTTTGGCAAAATGAGTCCAAAGTTACAATCTTGAAAAGTAAAAGCAGAAAATTCAGTTATGAACGTTATGAAAACAAAACACAATATGGAGGTGCCTTTTCAGAATTAAAAACAGTTTGGGATTGAGAAGACAAAAAGAGAAGAAAAAATAAACGAAAGTATACAGAATACAGAAATAAACATGTCTTAATTTACGGAAAATATCACGTTTCATGTAAAAACAGAAGAGAGTGATTATTTTTAAAATAAAATGGCCCAGGAATTCCATTTCTAGAAAGCTACAGACACACTAGTTACAGCGCCAACACTCGGATCACATCCTCTTTCTCTCAATCTCTCTCTCTCACTCGCACACACGTATATAGAACCATAGAAAATCAGAAGTTTATGCAGAAGGCACAAGGCACATGTTTCCATTTAGAGGAGAGCAGTTAGGAGCAGGGAGCCCTATTTCTTCTCTGTACTAATTAAGTTTTCTAAATGTTTATACACTTTTTAATGTCAGCCCAGATTATTCTTGGCAGTGACGTAAGAGTCCTTTTGTTTCTCATCTATGCTCCTTTGTACCGTAAATTAGGAGTGGGAGGCCCACAGAGACACACCGGCTTTTGCCATCAGACAAAACCAGGTTCAAACCCATCATTTCCACACACTGTTGGTGGGATCTCAGGGAAGGTGCTTATATTTCATAAATCTATCCATTTCTCTGCACAATGAGGATTACACCCTCATTGAGTTGTTATAAGTATTAATGAATGTAGTAAAAATAGACAGCCTAGTACCTGGCACACAATTACCTAATCAATGGAATTGGTTGCTGTGATGATGAAGATCATGGTCAAAATAATAATACCTCGACTTTGTAGACCACCCCGTGCTTCTAAGACAGGGAGGCAGCGCTGGCTATACATCTAAGACATTAGTTCTCCTAATTTGTTCATCTAATGCTTTTCTCAGTACATGACATTGCAGTCATATTTTCTTACAGAATAATGATTTATTATTGTGGGGAATTTTTCTATGGGATGAGAAAAACCCAGCTTCTAAGGTTCCTATAAAACTGTAATTTACTACATGGGTCAATCTTACCCAAAGAGAACAACACATCTTCTAATCACATGAAAGAAGTATGTGACAAAGACCATCTTCTTTCCATCCCTAGTTCAAACCTTAATAAGACAACTTGAAAATAACTTATTCAAGTCAGTATGTTGTGCAGACAGTATTTCCAATTGGGCATGAAGCACAGACTACTGCTCTACTGACACGAATCAGCCCTTTATATTATTTATGTTATGAGCTTTTAAGAAAAGACATTCAAATGTTCCTGAAACCACAGCAAAAGCTAATAGTCTCATTGTAAAAAAAAAAAATCTGACGCTAAGTCAGAGTTGATAGGAAGACCAGTCATGGCATTTTAAAGTATTTTACGTCATCAAATGTAATCACACTTACATAAAATACTTATTGCCTCTCAATTCAATCAAATCTCTTCACAAAATATTCAAACAAAATGCAAGTGCCAGACCATGCATATGACAACTTACAACAGACACACCTGTCCTTCATCAAAAGAGAGATGCTATGACCCACCACACAACTAGAACTACAAAGATTGGAATTCGGTAATTATCCGAAGACGGTGCTTTGATTTGGGGTTATTATCTCCATATGCAGAGGAGGGGCTGTCTGGGAATACCAAAGCCAAAAGCTTTTGTTTCAAGAAAGCCTATCCTTCTGTGCCAAAACATTAACAGAGATTGGTCTCAGCGTCAGAGTGAAAAGTCTTTTCTTTCTCTAACACTACCTATTTTTCCAGATACTCCACCATGAAATGCTTTATGATGGGAAAAAAGTACCTAGAGCAGCAGGTGAAAGCCTCCTCCTTAATGCACTTCCATCACTGTGCCTGTTGCTATTTCCAGCCCCAGGGATACGGCCTCAGGACTGGTCCTCACTGAATCCAGAAAGCACCGTGTCTCCTGCAGCTCCAGCTCAGACCCTGATGGCTGTGTGTACCAATGAAGTCTCTTCCTCACACACAACCAAACGAGGAGCAAAACTGCATGACACTCTACCCAGGCCCCAAGGGCGCTTGGATTGACAAGTGGAAAAACAAATTAAGAGCCTAGGACACCTTTGGAGAAGCTGGCAGATAAACTTCAGGCAAACCTCGAAGAACAGGCACACTGGTGCCAACTGTGAACCCACCCACCGCACCATATCGACTGTTGGAACACACCGACTAACTTTACCTATGCAATCTGCCTATGTATGACCAGAATCATAAATGACACCTTGGAGTGTAACCGTTTAAAATGCCAAAGGCACAAACATTTCTAAAGACCTAACCACAGGGATAACACTTACAGAAGTAACTCACGCTCTGGAGAATAATGCAATTTTGTATTGTGCTGCTACGCATCAAATTACCTGGTGGGATAAAAGTAAATATTTAGCTATTTATTGATAAGAATATCCTCCCAGCAGCCCATCCCTCCAGGGCATGGCAGAGGGTTGTGTGAATTCTGGGTGTTCAGATGTCTGGTTAATAAAATCCAAGAGGATATCTGCTTCAAATCCTGTTGTACCTCCAGACCAGCAAATCCGGCCATGCAGAGAAGCTGAGATTCACAGACAGGAAGAGCCACACGAAAGTGCGGGGCCACAAAAGTGATCTCAAAGGATAAAGTATAAGCAGAAAAAAACAAACTTAAGAAGGAGCAAAGGCAGGGCACAGTGGCTCACAACTGTAATCCTAGCACTCTCGGAGGCCGTGGCAGGAAGATCGCTTGAGGTCAGGAGTTTAAGACCAGCCTGATCAAGAGCAAGACCCTGTCTCTACCAAAAGTAGAAAAAAAAAATTAGCTGGGCATCGTGGCACATGCCTGTAGTCCCAGCTACTCAGGAGGCTGAGGCAGAAGGATCGCTTGAGCCCAGGAGTTTGAGGTTGCTGTGAGTCATGATGACACCACTGCACTCTAGCCTCGGCAACAAAGTGAATCCCTGTCTCAAAAAAAAAAAAAAAAAAAAGGAGCAAATATTTCTGATGTAGGATACTTTTAAAACTATCTGAAACTAGGAGTGCTTGTTAGACTGATAGCATGTTAACAGGACAAAAATGGTCACACTTATAATGAAAACTTTAGCTTCCCGTAAATTACATATTGTAAGTGGTTTTTATGATAATGTTGAAAAAACAAAATATAATCACCATAAGTCAGTCAACATATGGAATGTTTTATGTTACTGGATCATTAATTTGCTGAGAAATATACAAGTATCTGTTCACCTTCACAGTAAAAATTGTAAGCAATAAGTGCCTACACCTACAAACCCTTAGAAATCATCTTGTATCTTGCCCCTTACTTTCCAAAGTACATTCCTTGAAAGCAAGGACCATATTTAATATTTGCCTATGTGCAAGCACCCACGTGGCTATACATGACATACTTTATTAATAAAGGATATTTGTTGCAATCAATCTGTCCTTTTCATATCATAGATACAATTGTTAAAAGTCACTAACTTTAAAAACAGGCATATTTTCTTTTTCTTTCTTCTACTAACATCTATAAATGCTATGCTTCTCTGAACAAAACTGGACAGGCTAAAATGAAACCATGCCAACTTCCAAAAACTACTTCGGACCGTGTTGGATCACAGACAACCCCTCGACTTACACTACACACGTACAAACATCTTATCAAAAATAATTCTCACAGAAATAAGCTTCTCCCTTTTATTAAATGGCATCCAGGAGTAACCAGTAATAGGAAGAGATGCTTCAGCTAAAGCTAAGGATGAAAACAGTGATGAGAACATGACTTGGGCTTTTTGGCAAAGACCTACACCTCTCACTGTAAAGAGGCAAGACCACATGTAAGAAATCCTTAAAACTTATGAACAAAGTGAGGATTTTGGTCAAAGTGAGACTCATTTTTCCAAAGTTCTTAAAACAGGTATACTGGGCCAAAGACACGTTTTCAATGAGGCAGGGATGATTGAGAGCTTCAGTGATAACTGCTGGGCCAAGCACCAGAGCCCAGGTTCAAGGGCAGCCTTCACATAGTGACTCCTCCCTCCTCGAAGCTCAACTGGCAACTCATGACATCATAGCTGGGGAGTCTGTCTCTGCCCGGTGCCCCCGGGATCTGGACCTGCAGCTTTGGTGCTAACAGACAACCTAAACTGGCCTCTGGGGTCAGCATCTGCTTCTTAGCAGCGCTCTTATTAAATGATTTTCAAGGATGGTCTCCCCTTGAGGATATGCATAACCAAAGATTTGCCACTAGAATGAGAATTGAGATGAGGGATGGGAAAAAAGAAAACATCCCATCTTAAATGTGTACGACCGTTTTGTTTTTTTTTCAATTTTTACCTTTCTGTCCCGGTCAACTAATTACAGAACTAAAATGATAATGACAAATCAACAAGAGAGTCGTTCATCTCGAGGCTCAAGGCAGACTATGCTTACCTGTCTCAAAGACAAGAGTATCTGGGAATTGTATTCAGTGGCCCCTCATGCTCTAGTCCTGGAGACTGAGAGCTTACCCATGATCAAGGTACCTTAGTCTGGGCTCAGACAGGTGCACCCAACTCACAGTAAGATGCTAAGCATAACCAGCACAGGGACTAGGCTACTACTCTGGATTGATATCACTGTACAGGTGACCAATACCCCTTATCCTACCCTTACCACCCCCCCCAAAAAAACCATTCATCTTTTTAAAGACAATTTCTGTCCTTCTGAACCAATAAAATGTTTACAGTCCAAAGTTCCCAGTTTCTGGAAAACAGGATGAAAAGAAATGAGAACTCTGCTATTATTAATAAGTTCTTCTCTTTTGCTTTCTCCTAAAATTTTACTTGTATACTTGGCCTTTCTGAATGAGTCTTAGTTTCAAGTTTTAGACTGAAATCACAAAAGGAGGCTTCTAAACGAGATAAATAATTCCTTAAATTTTTGTGTAAGGAGAATTCTCCTTGATTCCTTTGGTATATGCAATGGTTTTTGATTCAAAGCCATTTTGAAGTCTGTGATGGCATTTTGAATCCTTTCCTTTGAGCCTTCATTAAAACGTTCTCACATCAAAAATACATATTTCCAGAATATTTGCATGAGAGATTCAAATGCAGTGATCATGACTGAATTTTATAGCTAATTATTAGTCACATCTAAAAAAAAAAGTTAAAGTTCACATTCTCTTCTCACACAGTACCTGGCTGACAGAAATTTACAGCAACATGAGCAGATGTGTTATAACCCGTCCTTCGTCTACCTGCCCTTCCTTTTCCACTTGCTGACTCCTCGGTTATCTGTAAGAAAACACATCCTGAAAACCATTGCACTAGGACCGTGCCCAAGATTCTGGACCTTGGTTAATCCTGTAAGAGACACATTTTTCTGCTAAATGTTGTAAAATTCAGAGTAAATGGTGCCTTGGTTTTGCCCTGGCATTGGAAGAACTTCACTATGCTATTCCAAAAGTCTCCTCTCTTCTAAGACAAACGTACCTTTTTAGACATGAAATATCTAGGCATAAAATTTAATTTCCTAAACCAACTACCTTTTTATTAACCTTTGACCATTACTCCCAAAATGCATCTGTTCCTGAATCCTTTGTAAACACTCAGCGTTTTCATTCCCTTGTCCAATGTCTGCCCAAACTATGAAATATTTACAAAATGCTACAATTATCTACATGGGCCACTCTAACAAACCCTCTCACACAATCAGCGTTTAGTATTGACACGGGAAAAGCTAGGCTACAAAATATTAGTCTATTTGAATACAGAAAAAGAATCTCAAAATCATACCAACTTTTTTGGAATACCCACCAATTTCCTCCCACCATGCTAGACATTATTTCGTGCATTCTTACTAACAAATCCCTTCAAAGAATGCAGTGTTCTTCCCATTTTACAGGTAAGGAAACCCAAGTTCTGAGAGATTTAAGCCATTTTTCGAAATGATACGGCTAGTAAGTGGCAGAGTTTTATTCCAAAGCCGGTCCGCTCCACCGCACTCCACTTCATAAGGAACTGCTGGAGAGAAGCTTTTCAATGAAGGATACTACGCAAGTAAACTGTGGTTAGGGGAGTCACTGTTTCACCTTCAACTTCCTTTTTCCTCCATCACAACATGCTTTTGACAGAACGACACCTAACGATGAATCATTTTCTAGTCCAGGCACTCAAGCACTACGGCCCTCAACTTACAGTGTAATATGGAAATATGTTTTAATCCTGCAAACGCCAAGTTTGGATTAATTTCATCGTTACTCAATCACACAAGAAAATAAAAATTCCGAAGGACAGCAGCTACCTAAAAGGCGAGCACTAGAGGAGTATGAGCCTGCCCCCTGAAAGGGCACACCTCAAAGTTCCTTAAATTTAAGCTGGTGATGGGTGACAAGGCTTAATGGCACTGGAAATCCCCCATGATATAAATTATAATGGGTGTGCCCGAAACAGCTAAATCGGGTCATGATTGAAGGTTGTGTCAGACAGAATAGGTTATGCAAACAAAGGATACACAGAGGATCATTTCTGCTACCCCATGTTGCTCAAGAAGAACAGAAAGGCGGGGTTAGGGGGAAGCTACAGAATCATGGGCACTGAAGATAAATGAAAACTAAAATAAATGAAGACAAGAAAATACTTACGGCTGCTTCCATGAACCGAAACTCAACACTGAGAATAGATATAACTCAATGAGCACCGGATATGAAACACTTCTTACATGTCTTTTCTAATGGGGAACCAAAGAAATATACTACGGCATAGAAAACTAGCATAGAGTAGGCTTGACACCAGGCGTCTGTACTAGCATTGCCACTTGCTGTGAATCTATCATTATTTCAAAACCAAAAGTAAAAGAAAAAAGAGACATGTTGAGTCGTACAGGGATGAGAACCACCACCCTGGACTCATCAGCCTTAAGATAAGGGTACTGTCACTCCACCAAGGCCGAAGCGATCTTCATTGCCTTTATAGCCCATTCCTCATGCACCTCCCACAAACTAAAGCCCAGAGCCATGACCAGTCAAAGGCCACCTGGGCACTCAGGAGATGACCTGTGTACTAGGACCCACATCTCCTGGCTCCCAACTCAATGCTTTTGCTAGAACACAGATTGTGTGCTTCTCTGCCACTATATTTACTATGTAGAAAAACTACTCCCAAATCCTAGTTTTCAGGTAGAGCTTTCTTTTCAAAATTGAAGTAAGTTCAACTGACTTCATCCTCTCCCAGCCACATATTTACAAGATCCAAATATGTCACTAGAGTAATCGCTGGATTCTCACTCTTGGTTCATGTGGCCATAGCCAATAAATAGGCTTTGGTTCCCAACCCTTTTCATTTCATGACATATAAAGAAAATAGCATCTGTACAACACCCTGGGGCTACTCACACCTGGCCTCTCTGAAGACTGAGGGACATCACCATCATGCGTGCCAGTTGGGAAGCTCATCTCAGGTTTACAATTTTCAAGGCACCCAACAGAAATTTCATTATCAATAGAGATGTGTCTGCAAGACCTTCAGAAGAACAAGCGACCTAGGATTCCTCTGAAATTTCTGAAGGAAGGCCATCTAAATCTGGGTTGCTCATTAAATACAAGATCTCCTAATTACACAATCCCCTGAGACAGGCGACAGCCAACTTGCATCCTTCAGCCAATGAATGCAATCTCCTTGAATGAAAAATAGCGGTTGGTAAATATACTTAAAAATAAAACTTCATAAGAGTCTTTATCTTTGAGTGACACTACAGAAGAATTTATAGAAAACAAAATGATATATTTGGGGGGATTTACTTTGAAATAACCCAGGAGGGGCAGGAGGAAGCAGGGAAGGGAGTTCCATACAGTTGCTGAAGCTGAGTGTTGAGTACCTGGGAGCTCATTATTCTATTCTCTAGTTAAGCATCTTTGAAAATTTCCATAATGAAAACTTACTTAAAAAAAAAAAAGTTTAGTGTATGTTAAGGGCAGCATGGAAACGGTGGAAACTGTTGCTGGAAAGAGAAAAAGGCAAAACTGAGACCAGGAGTGCCAGCGGGTTTCCTTATCAGTGTCGACTCCGTACCACGTTTTTCTGGGACAGGGCAAATCCAGATTAGCACCTTGCTGTCGTGTGCTTCTCATTGGCCTGGCACCGTACTCGCTCAAAGTGCCGTAAGATGAAAACTCAAGTATCTTCATTGATACATTGTCTATAATTGTACACACTTCGCTTTCCAGTAAGTTGAAAAGTTTAGGAGACAGTGTTGGATCTCATAGTTTTTAGTACCACCCACAGCAGGAAAAACACATATTTGCCAGTTATCAGACTTTAGCATCCTCCCTCACCTTTGCTACTATGGAGGCTAAAAGGAACACAATAGTACTGAGAAAAAGATACATACCTGCCAAATGAAAACACAGCTCAAACTCAACACACTGGTTTTCTGGTACCTTTATCCGACATCTCTACCCTCAAACAAAGAAGAATAGAAAATTGGAGGGTGAAGAAGGCTCAAACCTAAACAAGATGTCCAAGATGTCCAAAACTCACACTTTTGAAGTAAAGCAGTCCATGCATCCCAGCTAATGCTGGTGCAACCAGCAGCTTAGAAGAAGCCACGCCAGCCACGCCAGGTAGAACCGGCACCAGTTTGAGCAGAGCACCTCTGCTTAAGATTCGGGCTTCTTCCAGCCGTTGTACTAAAAACAGGAGCAGTGAGGGCTCTGATTTCTCAGAGGAAGAAGAAGATAATGGTATCAACAACAGTGGCTAACATTTCTGTAGTGATTATGAACCAGCGAGCATTCTCAGCACTCTTCATTTATTCATTTATGTAATCCTCATTCAACCCTAAAATTAAATACTATGATTATACACCACCCCATTTTACTGAAGAGAAAACTGAGGTTTTGCAATGTTAAGTAATTTGCCAAAAAGTTACATAGGTCTTACATGACAGAACTGAATTTCAAACCCAGACAGACTGCCTAAAGTCTACGCGATTCCTCCACTGATAACGCCACTCAACAGATAATCTGAAGAATCAAACTATACTGAATTAAATTACCTCTTTTAGTGTTATGAATCAACAGTTTGCATTTAACTACGTATTTAGTAATGAAACACCGGTTACCTAGTCAATCAAGACAGTGTACTTGCATCAGAATACAGTAAGATGGATTAATCAATGCAGAATTACGTTTTGTTACTCATTTTTAATCAGACTTTTTTGTATGGGTCTGTGTAGCCTCATATTAAGGGGAAAAATCACCCAAACCTGAAACAAGTAGGTCAGAAGTGGGTATTTGCCAAGGGAAACACTTCAAGGTACAACAGCAGATTTAAAATGCTCTAATTCAACACAGACATCTGTTCTGCCATAAGCGACCATCTGCTTCATATCCCAGACAGCAAAACATTTCAATAGGAAGTGTCAAATCTGACTCCTAATCAGGAAACAATTATCTACATTTGCTACTAACCCCAAAGCTGATCCGAAACTCCTAGGGCAAAAGTTAATGGAAAAACCACAGTGCAGGTACACATTCTAATGAGACTAGACATTAGCCAAGATTCCTACCAGCTCTAATATTTTAAACATTTAATTGTCCAGAAAAAAGGCCTTAAGATGCAAAATGAGAAATGTTGAGGAAATTTTCAGAGGGGAAAAAATAGGTATACGGGAAACAAAGACCTTTGAGGAAGAGATTCAGGGACTCTCTGACTCAAAGAGACCTACAGTCCAAGAGACAACCACATAGGCAGTTACAACACAAGAACGTGCTGTAAGGCATTTGTGAGATAATTAAAATGACTTTCAGAGGTTTGAAAGGATGAGCACAGAGCCAGTTAGGAAAGGTTTTGTGGAAGACACTAGCAATTGAGTTGGGTCCTAGAGACTTAACATTTCCTCAGACCTAGACTCACATGAAAGGAGGCAATCTGGGAAAGAGGAGAGCCCCTCATCCCTAACCAGGAAGCAGCAAGACACGAGACTCACTGCTTGGGGGAAATTGAAGATGGGGATAAATGTCTGCACCTTTTTCCATGGGCAATAAAAACCCTCCGGAAGTCACTCAATGAACATATACTCAGCACGCACTATGGGCCAGATCCTGGAGATCCAGCATTAACTAGAAAAACCAAGTGCTTGTTATAATACAGACAAAGTCAAACAATTAAGGTAATTTCAGTTAGTAAGCAGCACACTGGAGAAACTAAAACAAGATAATGAGATAGTGAGGAGCAGGTGGGGTGCTACCTGAGCTAGCACAGCAGCTGGTTACTGCTGCTCCTTGATTAACTCCCCGAGCTCCTCTGAAAGGTGTGTTCAGGGCACGGGGAAGAGAGGAGCTCAGCTCTGAAGGCAGAAGTAACCTGATGGGCCCTCGCAGAAAGTTCCAGAACCCCGAGCAGTCTAAGAAGACTCAACTAACTGTGTCTTTTTAATTCAACCCCATTAATTGAGCTAATAATGAGAGGTTACTTCCAAAATGACTTCTTGTTAATACAACAAGTAGCAGAAGCATCTTGAAAGGTGGCATCAAGTTCTCTCTCGGGTTCTGCCTGGAAGCTCCCAGCCTGTTACTGTTGCAATCCAAACACTGCTGGATGCAGGTTCGGCAGTGGACATCCTCCTTCAGTGCAGAACCAGGAAGGCAACGGGAGACATTTTTTTATTGCAATTTTTAAGCAAAATTTAGCAAAATTTAAAAAATTATATTATTACACAGATGAAAGTGGAATAAAGCGTGTACTTTCATACAACGTTGGTAAGCTGGTGGAACTCTAAAATTACAGCCTTCCTAAAAAGCAACACAGCAATATATATAAAGCTTGTTTTTTTTTGATCCATTGATTCCTCTAGTTGAATCTAAAGACTAACTTGGATATTTAGTCAAGTATTTGCATATAAACAAGTTCAGTGCGCAATTACTTATAAAAGAAAATTAAAGATCCAAGAAAAAAAGTTAAAGAAACATTATGTCTACTGTAATTCACACAATCACACAAAGAAATATGTAAGCCATTAAGAATGTTTGAAATAATATTAATACAAGGAAACATTTATGTTTTTAAAAGCAGGAAATTTAGGAAGGCCAAGACTAAAGGAAAGATCACTTGAGGCCAGGAATTTAAGACTAGTGTGGACAACATAGGGAGATCCTGTCTCTACAAAAATTCTTTTTAATTAGACAGGTGTGGTGGTGTGCATCTGTAGTCCTAGCTACTCAGAAGGATGACTTGAGGCCAGAAATTCAAAGTTACAGTGACCTACGGTGGTGCCACTGCACTCCAGCCTGGGTAACAATGTAAGACCCTGTGTCAAAAAAAATAAATACATAAAAATTAAAAATAAAAATAAAATAAAAGCAGGAAATGATCAGACTTAGTGTGATCTTCAAATTCATAAGAATATTAAAGATTTTAAAAAGGACGAAAATACAAAATGTTAAGTGACGAGATTCCAATCTCTTTATAAGAAGCATGAATTTGTTTTCAAAAATGTGTGCAAAATTTTCCTTCTTTGAAATTCTTTATCAACTTAGTTTCCTCATGATGTCAGTTCCATTGCTTATCTGGACTTATGTGCTCTAAGGATAGTCTCCAATCCAAGTTTTCCATCTATAAACCCCAACTGTTACTCAACACTCTGAGAGTGTCACAGAAAGAATGAAAAAGAGAAAGAAACCTGACTTGGCCCTGGCCCACTTTTATTCTCTGAACTCGGGATGGTGAGACAAGCAAATGGCCTGGCCGCTGGCTGCCAGCCCTGGCTGAAGCCCTGCACACATGCCACCACCTGCTGAGCACACTCAGGGTGTGGCTCCACCCTGGGCACGGTGACAGCTCTGATGGGGTGTGATTCCCTTAGGTATAAACAGGTAAATATCCAGTTCCCAGCACTGCACAGGGCTGAGGACACAGCAGAACTCCAGCGCTCAAGCGTGAGCCACCCCGGCAGACTTCCAGGGGCACAGAATATATTTGCCCAGCCCATAACCATGCTCTGACTTAAAATACTGCCTTCAACTGGCTCAACTGAGTGCCTCTGAACAGTGAAGGTCAAATTCGGCATCTCGAAAGAATGCAGGCAGCCCCCCACTCATCCCGCCCTCCCGCTGTACTCTGCGTTATAACCTCTGTCCTGTACGGGCCCATCCTCTTCATGCTGGGGAACAGGAACTGGGTCTGCCATTTTCCCACCCTTCGAAATTTCATCAACTACTTAATTAAACTCAAAGGTTTCTAAACTATGAAATGGGGAGGGGGGTACAACAACATCACCTCCCTCAAAGTGTGGTTGTTTACAATTAATTACAGCAATTACAACAGATTTCCTTTTACTCCCCCAAATCCCACCCCAACTTTACTGCAAATATATATTAGTTCATGCATTTTTTTGATGTCTATTGAGCACGTACACCCTATGGTACAAGATGAACAGGAGCCTTGCTCTCAAAGAGCTCATGGTATGATAGGAATACAAACAGGTAACAACATTTGTAATGACATGCGATAGTATACAGCACACTGGAAACGCTATGAGATCACTAAAAAATAACAGGCTGGCAGAGTGACAGTGAGAAAGACATCGAGTAAGTATGTATACAAAGAGAGGGAAGGGGCCGGGCGTGGTGGCTCACGCCTATAATCCTAGCACTCTGGGAGGCCGAGGCGGGCGGATTGTTTGAGCTCAGGAGTTCGAAACCAGCCTGAGCAACAACCAGACCCCGTCTCTACCAAAAATAGAAAGAAATTAATCGGACAACTAAAAATATATAGAAAAAATTAGCCAGGCATGGTGGCGCATGCCTGTAGTCCCAGCTATTCAGGAGGCTGAGGCAGGAGGATCGCTTGAGCCCAGGAGTTTGAGGTTGCTGTGAGCTAGGCTGACGCCACAGCACTCACTCTAGCCTGGGCAAAAGAGTGAGACTCTGTCTCAAAAAAAAAAAGAGAGGGAAGGATTTGGGAAGGGTGAGCTAAGTCAGCCAAGACTTCTTCCCTAAACAATGAAGGACATTCACTGGGAAAAGGGCAATAATAGAATATAAAATTGATCTTTTCTCCATTAAATTATTTCTGTTCTAACAGAAATATACAAATGAACTGGCCTCAACTTTTCTCAGTTCTCTCATATTAAAAACAATACTTTTAGCACTTTACATACCATGAAAAATCAACCAAAATGCTCCCAATAACACAGTAGTCTTTTAAAAAAAAAAGAAAAAAAAAGGAAATAGGTTGTGCATCTACAGAGTCATTAACTCTGACAGACTAATTAGCAAGAATTTTAAAGAATTACAAACACTTTAGTGTAAATTTTTTTCTTTGTATAAAACCACACTTAGTGTTCTTCAGTTATACACCGTTATCAAAACCCACACACATACACAAAATCATAACCATTCCATACTTATGAGAATGATCATTTCCTTTAATGTGTCTTCAAACTAGCTTGGTAGATGCTTGTTTTAGCACTCACAATTGCTACTATTTATTTTCAAAGAGCGCTAGTTTTGCGCCAATCCACCTCCCAGGTTGACAACATGCATTTGTGCCTGAAGTTGGTTGTGAGCCGTAAGTGCCTCTGTGCCCAGACCTTCAGCTGCTCGTTTTCTAAGTGACATTAATTCAGAATGGCGTGGGGGTTGGGGTCCCCTTCTCTAGTCTACGCTTACCACAAAACCAGCCTTATGTTGTTAAAATACATCCCCGATCACTTAATCTCCCTGCTCAAAAACTTTCAATGGCTCCCAATTACTTCCTAAATTGAGTATCAGCTGATGGCCCCACAGTCCAGACCCCACATGACATGATGCTAATCATTTGCCAGCCTTATCTTCCACCTGCAGCCTCCATGATCCAGCCAAATAGTTCCTGCTCCTCAGACTCAAGTCATCCCTGCATCTCTGTGGTCCTCAGGCTGCCCCAGCCAACATGCCCACACATCTGTTCTTCTATGAAGACCTAGTCAATGTCATCTCTTCCCCAAGGTCCTTCCTGGTCATGGCCAACCCTCATGCCTTTGAACTGCAAAAGTACTTCCCACCTCTGATGAAAACTGTCACTTTCTGCCTGGTATTCTAGGCATTCCTAAATTGACATTATACTTCCAGCCCTTGGCTAGCCTCTAAACTCCTTGAGGGCAGAGCTTTGAAATCTGATGCATCTCAGCACCCCTCGACTAAACACCCTGCATATAAAGGGCTATTGGGATTTGATGGAGGAACTTTCACCATAACTTTTTATCACAGAAGCCCTGAGGGTCAGGAGGAACCAGTTGTAAGTAAAAGGGAGCCGTGAACATTTTCGAGCAGGTGCATCCCGTGAGTGGACCTGCATTCCAAGAGAATGGCCCTGGTAGCAGAAAGCACTAGGCTTGGAGTGAAGACTCACCTGCCACCTATTAGGTATGTGACCTCGGACAGACGGCTCACCCACCTCGGACCACAGGAACCTAATCTAGACTTTTTGCTTTGAGAATAAATTAAAAATGGCAAATAAACTGATTCTCCAGTTCCTGTTCCAATCTCCTAGGGGTGACCACCTGCAATGGTATTGAGACCCCAGGCAGAGATGTGACTGCTCAGTCTCTACCATAAGATGTGGCCACGGATTTGCCGTCCGGGACCCTATGATCTTTAAGGTCTAACATCGTCTGATTGGGGGAGATTTCAAGATGCTCCTCGGGGAACTCCAAACCCTAAAAGTCTACGAGGTTGTTCTGCAATGGAGCTAGAGCACCCATCTGGGGAAAAAAAAGGGGGGGGGGTGGAGGAAGGGATACTAACCTAGCATTAAAACCTGTCATTTTAGAACGTGCATTCACGATTTTCATCACACAAACAGTAAACTGATGACGTCTTTTAGAAGTTTACATTCCTTTGATTAAAATGTTCTAGCCTTTGAAAGCCAATGTGGACAAAGAACTGTCAACGCCGAATCCACCCGACACAGGGATACAGCGGGAAGGTGAACAGTGCAGCTCAGAACTCAGCTCTGCTGTCCCAGCCACTGACTCAACATCACTCGGTTTCCCTGTTTCATTTGAGGACAACAGCAACAGCCATACCCACCAGACAGGGTCGCTGTGAGGTTAATGGGGTCCCACGTACAGTATAACACAGTACCTGGCACACGAGGGGCGCACAACTAAGGTTTGCTATTATTATCACCACTGTCAAGATCATGGCTATGCAAGGAGTGGAGTCTTGCTGCCAAGCATGTTGTTAGTGAAACACAAGTTTTTTGTCTGGTTGTTTGTTTTAAACAAAATAGTTACACAAAACTGAGAAAGAGGCCAGGCACAGTGGCTCACACCTGTAATCTTAGCACTCTGGGAGGCAGAGGTGGGAGAATTGCTTGAGCTCAGGAGTTGGTGACCAGCCTGAGAAAGAGTGAGACCCTGTCTCTACTAAAAAGAAAGGGGGAAAAAAAAAACCCAGCAAGGCATTGTGGCACATGCCTGTAGTCCCAGCTACCCGGGAGGCTGAGATAGAAGGATGGCTTGGAGGTGGGAAGTTGCAGTGAGCTAGGATGACACCACGGCACCCTTCCCAGGGCGACAGAGTGAGACTCTGTCTCAACAAAAACAAGGCAACTGAGCACGCCTCCTCACAACCTCCCACAATTAAAAAAATAAACCAAGAAAGAAAAATAGTGTCGGTCAGCCCTACCCACATAAGTCTTACAATCACTTGCTTTGCTTTGGTATCTGGTTTTGATGGCAACCAAGGAACAGTTTTTCCCTAACTCTTTTCAATTTTGTGGTGTTATCTTATGAAGCAATAGGTACTCAGGCAGAGACACACACATGTTCAGGCTGGTATACTGAAAAGAACTGATCTGATAGAAGTGAACATCCTGTGCTTTTAGGCAGAAACAAAGGAGTTTTTCAACAGTGAGTTCAGACCTTGCTTTAGGGAGCTTCATAGGAACACCGCAAATTAAATGACACTATTTCCGAACAGCTCACCAGGGTAAGCTGATGATCAGTCTCACACCTGGAAACAACTTCAGATCGACCCTCAGGAGGGAAGAAGTCATAGATCCCTTCCACAAAGGGGAATACCAAGGAAGTTCTGCAGACCGGAAGGCAGGATGGCCTATCATCACCTCAACAGAGCAGCAGAAAGCAAGGATGTGGGCGTCCAAGGGTTTCTGCTTTTACTAACAACTCCACGATGCCTGGGTCAGTTCTACAGCAGAAATACATATTAAAACCCAAGCTCAACTCACAGTGGGTTACAATGCCTGGTACAAAATAGATACTCGACCCCAGAGAAATGGATAAACCAAATGAACACAGTGGGATATAAACAGATCTTGCATTAGTACACACTATCAGGTTTGAATCCCACCCTCTCAAGAGAGCTAATGTCCCACATTCGATATGGAAGCCTTTGCAAAAGGAGCTGGCGGGCAAAGGTGGTGCCGTCTGTGTCCCTCACAGCTGTCGGTGCTAAGAGAACAAGGGTGCAAGGAATATTTTCACGCTAAACAACTGATAAGCATATGTATACACATGGTTTTGTTGTCGCTGCTAAGGGAAAGATGACATACCGGAGGGAGTAACTATTTACAACAGCCATGACAAATGGAACTACACCAGTTCTTTCAACAAAGGAGATGATACCCAAGTTGGCAAAAGTAAAGTGGTGCCCCGAGAGACTCAATTATATTAAAAATGTGAATGGAAAATAATCGAAGTGATGATTTTAGCAGAACTTAAAAACACTTGATTTAATATTCAGAAAGGGACCTAACGACTCCACACATCAAGGACACAGCTTAAATTTCAACATACACATCCAAGACTTTAAAAATATATAAAGTACCGGCCGGGCGCGGTGGCTCACGCCTGTAATCCTAGCACTCTGGGAGGCCGAGGCGGGCGGATTGTTTGAGCTCAGGAGTTTGAGACCAGCCTGAGCAAAAGCGAGACCCCGTCTCTACCAAAAATAGAAAGAAATTAATTGGACAGCTAAAAATATATAGAAAAAATTAGCCGGGCATGCCTGTAGTCCCAGCTACTCGGGAGGCTGAGGCAGGAGGATCGCTTGAGCCCAGGAGTTTGAGGTTGCTGTGAGCTAGGCTGACGCCACGGCACTCTAGCCCGGGCAACACGGTGAGACTCTGTCTCAAAAAATATATATATATAAAGTACCTTAAATGTTAGCAATAAAGCAACAAGTAGGTGAAATTTTCAAACAGCATGGGCAACACAGTGAGAATGAAGGTTGAAAATCAGACTAACTGAATGCTTACTTGACCTATTTTTTGAAACTGATTTCTATTTCCCTTTCTTTAAAGTATCTATTTATAGATATTTCTCTAAAAGAGATATAATCAGGAGTCAACCTCCAAGAGACAGAAAATTTTATTTTCAGCCCATGATTACCTTTCTCAAGCACCTACAGCCACTTTTGTTTCGAATCGTTTGGCACCAAAATGGGACAGATAGACATTTATATTTAAAATGTCACTAATCCAACCCCAATATTATTCACCAAATATTTTATTCCACTATGCTCTCATGATTCAAAATTAAAGGAAGCCACCACTTTTTTTTGAAACTATTAAAATAAACCCGCTAATTTTCTATGTACTGCTCTGAAATCACAGCTTCCCGAAAGTCATTCGGAAACACACTTTATTTTGCTGCTGGTATTCAGCCAGATAGGTTTCCTTAATGTTAGAAAGAACATCACTATTCAAATATCAAGTTCATTTTAATCTTTTAAAACTTTTTCTAAAAATTAATATTTCTATAATTCAGGCTCAAGAAAAGGGGAGAAGGGATTGCTGTTGATGTTTCAGCAATATGGAAAGCACAGAGCGAACAAAATCTGCTCTCACGGCAATATTAAAATAACACTAAAGAGCAGGAGCACTGAAGTTTCTTCCTACCATCAAAAAAGTTAATACGTTTTCAAAGCCTGTAATTGACATAGACGTACACTTCCCAGAGAGCCCCGCCACTTCTGGTCCTTGATGGTCCAGCGACACCAGCATCACCTGGGAACCGGTGCGCAGTGCAGACTCCCAGGCCCCACCCAGGCCTCCTGAATGAGAAACTGCATGTTCACAAGATCCCCAGAGGCTTGTGCACAGTAAAGTTTGGGAAACACTGCTCCAGAAGAGTATGGCATTTAAAAAAAAAAAAGTTATATGAAATATTGACAGTTAACTCATAAAACCAGGCCTCCCAAATGTGGCAGTGATAAAGTCCTGACAGTCTTATGATAATATCCAAATGACAAAATTTGCATAGCAGGCCGGGCGCGGTGGCTCATGCCTGTAATCCTAGCACTCTGGGAGGCCGAGGCGGGTGGATTGCTCAAGGTCAGGAGTTCGAGAACAGCCTGAGCAAGAGCGAGACCCCCGTCTCTACTAAAATTAGAAAGAAATGATCTGGACAACTAAAAATATGTATATATAAAAATTAGCCAGGCATGGTGGTGCACGCCTGTAGTCCCACCTACTCGGGAGGCTGAGGCAGAAGGATCGCTTGAGCCCAGGAGTTTGAGGTTGCTGTGAGCTAGGCTGACGCCACGGCACTCTAGCCAGGGCAACAGAGCAAGACTGTCTCAAAAAAAAAAAGAACACCAGCTTTGAACTC
>CAUYRB010063553.1:0-18961 GCA_963574695.1 Propithecus perrieri
GCCTGTAATCCTAGCTCTCTGGGAGGCCGAGGCAGGCGGATTGTTTGAGCTCAGGAGTTCGAAACCAGCCTGAGCAAGAGCGAGACCCCATCTCTACTAAAATTAGAAAGAAATTAATTGGACAACTAAAAATATATAGAAAAAAAATTAGCCGGGCATGGTGGCGCATGTCTGTAGTCCCAGCTACCGGGAGGCTGAGGAAGGAGGATCACTTGAGCCCAGGAGTTTGAGGTTGCTGTGAGCTAGGCTGACGCCACGGCACTCACTCTAGCCCGGGCAAAAGAGTGAGACTCTGTCTCAAAAAAAAAAAAAAAAAAAAAGTCTGCAGGAAATCTGTGTGTCTTTACACTATTTACACCTAATGTAAGCTATGAGTATTATATAGTATATTCTAATCATTGTACTTATTATTATAACATCATGTTCAAATGTCATAATTTTAGATATTTCCAGGTGTGTTGACACCTGAGTTAATTCACTATAATTTGCATAAAGATGCCACATTGTATATTTTAAAATAAACTTTTTATTTTAGAACATTTATAGATTTACAGAAAAACTGAGAAGATAGTACAGTTTCCACATACACCCAGTTACCCCTATTTTTCAAATCTTTTGTTAGTATGGTGCATTCGTTACCACTAATGAATGAGTACTGATACATTATCATTAATTAAAGTCTTTATTTTTATTTTCTTAGTTTTATCTAATTTCCTTTTTTTGGTTCTAGGATCCCATCCAGGATACTATATCATGTTTCGTCATCATGTCTCCTTAGGCTCCTCTGGGCTGTGACAGTTCCTCAGATTGTCTTTGTTTTTGATGACCTTGACAGTTTTGAGGAATGCTGGTCAGGTATTTTGCAGAATGTCCCTAAACAGGCAATTGTCTTACATTCTTGTCAGGATTAGGCTAGGCTATTGTGTTTTGGGGTGGCAAACCACAGATGTAAAATGCCATTCTCATCACATCATGACCAAGGTACATACTATTGCTAATCACTGTTCATGTCAATCTTGGTCACCTGGCTCAGGTAGTGTTTGTCAGGTTTCTCCACTGTAAATTACTCTTTTTTCCACCCTCGAACCTATTTTCTACCTTGTACTCTTTGGAAGGAAGTCACTGTGCTCAATCCCCACTAAAGGAGTGGGAAATTATGCTCCCCCTCCTTGAGGCCAGAGTCGCTACATAAATTACTTAGATTATTTTTGCATGGGAAATTTACATTGTATTTTAAAAAGAAGCAAAAATATAAAAAGACTAAATTAATGCTGTGAATTAACAAAATTGTGAAGTACATGGACATGTCTTACATTCCTTTTTATCTTCTACTACACCTATCACTTAATGATAATATTAATAATAGCTAACACAGATTGAGTTGTAAAACAAGTTCAGTCTTCTCAACAAAGCTATTGAGTAGCTACTATTATTACAAGACTTTTGCAGATGAGGAAACTGAAGTGTAGAGGGCTTAGATTATGAATAGTTAACATAAATCAGGTAGCATTACTCTCGTGCTTAAAAATTTAGTGGTTTCTGGCTTCATTTAGAATAAAATTCAACCTCCTTACCGTGGCCTATAGCCCCTGTTAATACAGCCCAGCTGATTTCTCTTATTTCTCTCCTACCAATCTTTCCCTCCTTTATTATACTCCAGTTTAAGGGCCCTTTTTTCTGTTTCGAATCTCAAATTAATCTTGCCTTAGAGCCTCTGGATTTTCTGTTCTCTTTGCCCCAGATCTTCGAACGTCTAGATTCTTTTTGCCAATCAGGTGCAGGTCAAATCTCATCCCTTAAAAGGAGCCTTTCCTGACTATCCACTTTAAATTAGTTCTCCCTTCTCCCCAGAATCATTCTCTATCACTTTTCCCTGTATCGTTTTCTTCTTAGCTGCTGTGACTCTCTGCAATTATTTTGGTAATGCCACTTATTTCCCCTCCAGGTTGTAAACTCCACCAGAATGATGCTCGTGCCTATTTTGCTCACAACTGTGTTCCCAGAGCCTGGAATAGTACTTGGCATATAGGGGGCACTTGGTAAATATTGCTGAAGGAATGACTAAAAAGAGCCTTTACCCAAGAACCAAGACAAGGAAGTGGAAGAGCTGGTATTCAAACTTACATTTTTCTTATATTAAAACAAACTTATAACATTTTCTGTAAAGTCACATAGACATTCAGTAAACAATGTTGATTCGATCCAGCAACAATGTGCTCAGAGACCAAAGACAAGGACCTGATAGTTCTTGACACCCGTTTGTGACCTCTGGTCAGGGTGCCCCATTTGCCAGCCCTGCCATTTACAGCAAGCTACATAGCCTGCCAACCCTCAGTTTCTCTGTCTATAAAAATGGACAAAAATAACACTTACCTCAGATAGTTCTTATGAGAATTAAATAAGCATGTGAAAATTGCATTGAAGACTATAAAACGTGATATAAAGATTTTTTTTTGTCAAAAAGAAAAAGAAAAATACAGATTTTCTTCCTCCGTCCTTCCCGTGGACTGTCATTATGTGGTGGGGAGGCTGTGGCAGTGAGGGGACAGGACCAGGTTGGGAAGGAGACCCTGAGCTCCGATTGGGCTGGCTTGGACGATGCCAGGACAAGCCGGCACGCTGAGAATGCGTGCGAGTACAGTCTGTCAGTGTGTTCACTTCCGCGTACATCGGGAGCAGAGTATACTACACGTGCTTATTTTTCTCCCCTGGCTTCTGGGAGTACGCCTGCCTGCTATGGGCCGAATTGTGTCCCCTCAAAATTCATGTATTGAAGCTCTTATCCTTGTATTCTCCAAATACAGAATGTGACTATATTTGTAGATAGGGTCATTAAAGAGAATATTAAGTTAAAACGAGGCCATTAGGGTGGACCCTAATCCCATATGACTGGTGTCCTTATAACAAGAGGAAATTTGGATACGTGGAGAAACACCAAGGATGTGTCCACGCATGTGAGGACAGAGTGAGGAGGTGGCTGTCTGCAAGCCAAGGAGAGAGGCTGCGGTGGAAACTAAACTTGCTGACACCTTGATCTAGACTTGCAGTCTCCAGAATGGTGAGAGAATACTCCTGTTAAGCCTGTGGTCCCCAACCCTCGGGCCTTGGACCAGGGCCCGTCCATGGCCTGTTAGGAACGGGCCCACACAGCAGGAGGTGAGTGGCAGGTAAGTGAGCAAAGAGTGAAGGTTCATCTGCATTTACAGACGCTCCCCATTGCTTGCCATCCCCTGCACTCCCACCCCAACCCTGGTCTGTGGAAAACTAGTCTTCCATAAAACCAGTCTCTTGTGCCAAAAAGGTTGGGGACCACTGGTTTAAGCCGCCTGGTCTGTGGTATTTTGTTACAGCAGCCCAAGCAGACTAATACATTACTCAAGTGAAAATTCATTTCCCTAAGAACTAGCTACCCCTTGGGATTCACTCTGCAGTTCGAGGAAACCTGCTTGTGCCAGAGTGTGGGTATAATGACTCTCAACAAGGATATTGAATGGAATGTGCAGACAATTGTGCTTTGTGACAGCAGGTTCCAATCTACCACGGTACAACTTAAAATGAATTTGTAATTGTAGCAATGGTGTTCAAGGGTGGATGGATTTTTGTTAAATTTCTCTTGCAATTTTCGGAAGAGTTCAATATACTGAATTGTTTATTCCTCTGTTAGAGGTTCAGTAATACACATGCAAAATGATTAATCTCTGCTTTAAATAGTTGCTTAAAATGTTTTCCCGTGTGTTGAGGAGGAATGGGCAGAGTCCTCAGTGATTTGGTCCACTCGCCTCACTTTATAAAGGAGACAATGAGGTGTTTGCTTAGTGGCAAGGGTGGAACAAAAATTCAAGTCCTCTGACTCTCAGAGCAGGACTCTGGCCACACCATGTATTCAACTAAATATATATTGGAAAAGAGTCATGTTTTTATCATTCTTTTTTCAGCTTTTGCACTTGTTCCCTTATTTTTGTCACTTGTTTTCTTGTGTCACCTGCTACTCTTCAATCAGGTCAACACTAACGTTGGTTTAAAAGTACGATATAGATCTCTGTCTTGTAAGCCTACGTGCATTTCCCTTTCTTCAAATCATTGCAAATGCAAAGATTTGCATGTAGAAATGTCCAGAAGTCTTTCGTAGCTATCAAAGGGCTAGCGAGCATGGAGTGTAAGTGGAAATGATTCTCAGTCTCTCCCGAGAAGTGCTTCTGTGCTAAGAAGCCATGACATTTAAAAGAAATATCTTTTGTAAGCTTCAGTTAATAGAATTTCTAACTTATTTGCTATGTAGAATCTTTCTTTTTTCCTCATGAATTTAGAGGCAGACTTAATTGTGGTAAAATACATATGACATAACATTTACCATGTTAACGATTTTTAAGTGTCTAGTTCAGTTGTGTTAATCGTATTCACACTGTTGTGTAATCAATCTTCAGAACTTGCTCATCTTGCCAAATGGAAAATCTACACCCATTAAGCAGCAACTCCCCATTGGCCCCTTCCCCTAGCCCCTGGCAACCACCGTTCTACTTTCTGTCTCAATGAACTTGATTACTCTAGGTATCTCATGTAAGTGGGATCATACAATATTTGTCTTTTTGTGTCTGGTTTATTTCACATAACATAATGTCCACAAGGTTGATCTGTTGTAGCATGTGTCAGAATTTCTTTCCTTTTTAAGGCTGAATAATGTTCCATTGCATGTATACAGGTGGTCCCTGGGTTACGGACGAAATATGTTCCTGAGAACGTTTTCAGATCAGAATTGTATGTAACTCGGATCCCTGATAAACGGCACACATATGGGAATACTACTAATAATAACAATACTATAATGGCTCATATGGGTAATAATAATACAGTGTTAATACTGTAATAATAATAATACCCCTATACTGTAATAAGTTACAGAAACAATTGTGTTCTTTTAATTAAAACAAACAGAACATGAAAACAAACTTGTACAAAAAGTTTAAATAGGAGACAGGAGAAATTTCAAAAGAGAAGATTAAAGGCTAACACTCACCTGATGTTGCATCAATGTCTTGCTTACTGGAAGGGGCATTTTTGAGTACGAAGGCAGGCTGACATTAATCAGAAGATGATGATGGAGATGGTGCTGGAGAGGATGGAGTGGGTGCTGGAGAATCAGGATTTGATTATGTTGCTGGAGGAGGGGAGCTTACCACTGAAGTCAGTTTCTTGAAAAAGCTATCTAGGGTTGTTTGCACAGCTTTTTTCTAAATGGCCTTGTAGGAGCCGATGTTCTCACTAAATGCATGTAAACCTCTGTGAACTGCACAATGTTAGGATCTTGCTCCTCAAGCTTAGCAAATCCCGAAAGGCTTTAGCTAATTCTTTTGTTGTAAACTTTCTTGGCTCTGGATCTTCTGATTCTTCGTGTTCTTGTGTTTCTTTCAGCTACTTCTCTGTCTGTCTATGAGGCTTGCCACCAGTTCCGTGCTGCGCCAACGGACTGCTTACATCATGCAAATTTCTTTACATGTGCAGAAGAAACTGGTTCCCAAAATATTAATTTAATTATTTAATTACAAATTATCCTTATGGGGAGTCTTCTTCATCAAACTTTATAGTTGTCAGTGTATAAATCCTTTGCCTCTGTGGTTAGGTTTATTCAAAAGTATTTTCTTTTTTATGCCATTATGAACGACAATTTCTTTTCAGATTGATCCTTGTTAGTGCATAGAAATGTAACTGATTTCTGTGCATTGATTTTGTATCCTGTAACTTTGCTGAATTTGTTTATCAGTTCTAACAAATTTTTTTGTGTGGAATCTGGGGTTTTCTACTTATAAGATTATGTTGTCTGCTAACAGATAATTTTACTTCTTCCTTTCCAATTTGGATGTCTTTTATTTCTCTTTCTTGTCTAATTGCTCTGGCTAGGACTTCCAGTATTATGTTGAATGAAAGTGGCTAACATGGGCATCCTTGTTACTGAAGAGAAAATTATCCTGTGTCAAAAAATGGGAACTCAGGCAATTCAGCTTGGAGGTGCTGTTCAGCAATTGTGGTGGTGTACACCTTCTTGGACTCTTGAGTCTTGGCATTTCATTATGAAATCTTGGAAGAATAAGGTATCTTAATCTAGCTGTTCATCAATTTTCAAATCTTCCTTAGATTTGATTATCCAACAGTTGAATAAGCCCATGTGGAAAACTCACTGCTTACTAAGGCAAGTGACTCATTCCATTCTTTGAATGGCTCTGTGTTAGAAAGATCTTCCATCTACTAAGCCAACAGTTATCCTTCTATAATGTCTTCTCAATTTTTCCTATTTCTTTCCTATACTTTGCTCAAACAGGTATGGAGCTGGAATTTTGGCCCGTTTTACATGTGATACTTAAACAACACTGAAAGCTACTTTTCTTCTTTGGCATAGTGATACATAAAACAAACAACTCCTTCATACAAAGTGTGCAAACAGCAACTGTCTGGCAAGTTAGAAGAATTTAATGAAAAGAAGCAAAAAACCCCAAAACAAAAACACCCTCAAATCACCACAAGAATGTGTTTCTTTCACTGCAAATATTTCAGTAGGGTCTGTTTCCTACCAAGGGACAATTTTGGGGAACCCTACTTTTAATGAAAAGTAGTGAACCAGAGCAAACCAAACCATAGTGAGGGCCAAGCACAGAGGATAATGGAAGCAAGGAGAGAAAGAAAAGTCACACGTGGGTAGTACATTACACTGAATTAGCTGCTCTACTTGGATCAATGTTGCAAGCAGAAGGAAAGGTGCCCTTCATAGGAGAGACAACCGGGGCAAGTGTCTTTTTAAGAGCAGAAGGATTCCGTCTCACATCAGTAGGAGTAAAAGCGTACATTTAAGGAGAAATAATTAGCTAGGCTAAATATAGAATGTCCTATGCAAATGCTTGTACCTAAGAATGGCTGTCTAAATACTGAATGTACATTAATTATAATCATTAAAACACAAAACCATGGAAATGTAGACAATAGATGACTATATATTAAACATAGAAGTTTATCTTTTCTTTGCATTTTTTGAGCAATGTAGCTCCTTAGAACTAGAGGGGAAATTTTTGCATTTTAATACCAGTTTTTAAAATTAATCTTTGACCCATATGGTTCTTCTCAGGATCATGCTAATAGCTAAATTTTACTAAAGCACCGATGGGCTAATATCTTCATATCATCCCGTATAAAGCCTCAGGCTTATAAAATGAATATAATACTCTCCTCCTTTCATAGAGGTAGAAACTGAAGCTATATGAAGATAAGCAAATGGCTCAAGACCACACAATCAGTAAATGGCAGGGCCAGGCTCAAGTTGAATGACTCAGAGTTCATGCATGGGATGTCCATACCACCCTCCAGCTGTTGGTGGGTAAGGAGCACCAGTGAGGAGGAAAGCAAGATGGGGTGGTGGCCACTCATGTCCCTGCTAAGGGAAACTTGGATCTGGATGAAATGGCATCTGAGATGAGGCTTGAGGGATAAATAGTTGGTGGTGGTGAGCTAAAAGGCAAGAAACGTTGCTCTAGATGGAGGGAACAGTATGTATAAAAGCATGCAGGAGCTTGCTCTTGCATGAGTGTGTGTGGCACTATGAATATGTCATGTACGTGGAGAACAGTGAGGACAGGAGAGCAGAGGGTGTGATGGATTGCACTTTCCAGAGATGGCTGCAATAATAGCTGCTGTCCTGCATGCTCTTCTACAGCCTTGCCACTGCCCCATCCCAGATGGAGTCTAATTCCCCTCCCTTTGCATATGAGCAGCATTGTGGCTATACTATACCTACAAGTATAGTAGGTACTTGTACCTACTTATAAAGTAATGGAGTGACTTTAAGTGATTTCTGGGGATAGACCATAAAATGCAATGCAACTTTTACATCGTGAGCTGGGACACTCACCTTTGGAGCCCTGAGCTTTCATGTAAGAACTGGTGACCCAGAGGCTGCCATGCCACGAGGAAGTCTGGGCAATGAGGGGAAAAGCCATTTGAAGGTGTTCTGGCTGAGAGTCCCAGATGAGGTCCCAGTGGATAGCCAGCATCAACCACTAGAGATGTTTATAGATTCCAATCTCTAACTGTCAAATCACTCCAGCCTTTAAATTTTCCAAGCTGAGTCCCCAGATACCGTATAGCAGAAATGACTGTCCTTGCTGTACCTTGTCTGAGTTTCTGAGTGATTGTTTTATGCCACAATGTTTAGAGATGACTCTTTGCACAGCTATAGTAACTAGAATAGGTGGTTGCATTTTGTAAATAGTTAATTAAACATGTCTGCAGTTCAGAAGAGATATATGGGCTGGACATTTGGCCCTCAGAGTTTTCTGAATTTTAAATGATGGCTGAAGGCTTAAGAAGAGAAGAGGTAATCCTGGGAAGTATTAATATTATATGTAGGATTAAAAGAGAAGAAGGGTAAGAATGTAACCCTAGGGAATTCCAACATTGAAGAGCAGAAAAAATATAAGGAACAAGAAAAAGACCAAGAAGGAAGCAGCAGAGGAAGGAACAGAACCTGGAAGGGGAGTTGCTTATTAAGGAAGGCAAAGCATGAGAATGTATTATGAAGTACAAAGAGGTCAACACTCTCACATGCTGTAGAGAAAGTACTGGGAAAGTGACCATGGATTTAACAACCAACAGATGACCTTGTCCAGAGTAGTTTCAGAGAGAAATGAGGATGAAGGGGCAGACTGAGGTGTAGTGAAGATTTGGTGCCTTGTATAGTGGGTGCTTAATAAATATTTGTGGAATAAATGAATCCGGGTGATGAAACAGAGTCAAGTAGGTTGGAAGAAGGGAGAAACAGCTGGAGGAAAGTGAGAATCAAAGGAGTTTGGGTGTTGGGGAAGGGGAAGAGAAGAGATTTTAGCATCCCTGGGTGGAGCTGCGTAGGTCTCTCCCAGCAGCTGTCCCTTGCTGGCCTCCCAGTGCCGGTGTGGGACTTGTGCAGAGCCTGCTGCGCATACCCCACGGGAGCCGGAGCTGCTCCAATGTTCCAGCCCTGGGCTCTTTCCACCACATCACAGCACCGTCCGGATGACAGCGACACGGGTGAGTTGCTAACACTTCCCAGAACATGCAAGTCTTTTGTTTAATAAGGGAGCGGGGACTGGGGGAAGGAGGGAGCTGTCAGCCAACTATAAAACAGGATCACAAACTGTGGACTGATATACAAGGTCTATGGAAACAGCTAAGAACAACATCTTCTATTCTGACAGCACCTTCTTTCTTCCAAAAACCTGTAACACTTTATAACTTAGATGTGTTCCCCAAATCACCTAATCCAGCACAAACGTGCCAATTCCTTTATGAATATATAGGGGGCCGAGGGCGAAGGGATACAGAATAATCCTTTCAGACAACTTAATTTTCTGATTTTCCCTTACGACTAGGTGTAGAACCAAACACGTTGCTGTTTTTCCATAATGGAAAGGCTTTTTCTTGACGATACAGTTTCTGTTTTACATCATGAATTTAAGCTGATATTGAGGTAAATTTGCCTGCCATACATTCTTGACCAGTTGGCTTAGGGGTGACTTATGCCAAAAACCCAGTGTTTCCTAAGTAAGGAGAATCCTGTCTAAATATACACGGTATTAATGATGCAGTATTAAAGGGATATTGTTTTAATTCTGCTGCTATTCAGGCCTCACTGATTTTCTCTGTTGGGCTGAGGTCTGCCCTGTGCTGGAGAAATTCTAGGTCAATGGAAAATTCTGATCACTTGAAGCAAGTTAGGAAAATGAGTGAATTATGGATCATTGCCAAATTATTGCCTAAAGGCCAATTTAGACTAACCAGGACAGCAAAAAATCCTGTAAAAAATGGCCATTAAAGTACTCCTGCCTTACATTCGCTTGCCAAATCTTTGGAGGCGGGGGTCAACTCCTCCAGGCTATTATGTTCTGAAGCAGCTTCTTATGAGAAATGGTTAGAATCTCCATTCATATCAGATAATCAACTTGTTCTAAAGAAAAATCAGCCTTTGATTCTTCTCCATGCCCTGGGATCCTGTTTGTAGATGAATGCATGAAACTGGTGTCCTCTTATTATGCCGTTGAAACCAAGTAAAGAAGCTGCCAACAACATGTCATTTCTTCTGCCAAATTGTTATGAGACACAAATGTCTCATAATTTTTCTCTTCCCATCTCCCCAAACTTGTTATAAACTAAAAGAATATGATAAAGATGCCCGAGAATACTTCTTTCATACTTAGCAGGTGTTAGTGTTTAAGAGCCATATTTTTCCCCATGTGAGCAATGGCTTCATTTAAGAGGAACATGAAAGTCACGTCTAGAAGCCAACAGAGCGGCTGCATCTGCGGACACGCTGGGCTCCAGAATGGGTTCTTTAATGTGGAAACTCTGTAAGATGGATACCCGGTAAGATAGACCCCAGTCTGTGTCTGGAGTGACATGTTTTCAGGGTCACCCCTGCTGAGGTCCTTCTTCCTTCCTCAGGCCTTGTGTTGATTGATTTAATCTGCCAGCTTGACTGGGCCACAAAATGCCCAGGTATTTGGTTCAGCATTATTCTAGGTGTCCCTGTGAGGATGTTTCTGGATGAGATTAACATTTGAATCTGTAGACTGAGTAAAGCAGATTGCCCTCCCCAGTGTGGTGGACTTCATCTAGTCCATCCATGGTCTGAATAGAGCAAAAGGCTGAGCAAGGATGTGCTGTCTGCCTGCTGTTCTCCAAGCTGAGACCTCAGTCTTCTCCTCTCTTCAGACTCAGGCTAGAACCGGAATTGACACCATTGGCTCTCCCAGTTCTCAGGCCTTCAGACTTCAGATCTTGGTGCTTCTCAGCTTCCATAATCATGTGAATCAATTTCTTTTTCATAAATCTCTTTATGTATATTAATAACTCTATCGGTTCTGTTCCTTGGGAGAACCCTGACTGATACAGGCCTCCTGCCATGCTTTTCCTGGTTCACTGTGCAGGCTGCAACAAAAGATGAGGATCCTGGCAAAGTCATGCTGTCTCGAAATGTGCATTGTGACCCAACGTGTCACTCACAGTGGGGTCCTCCCTCACACAGAGGGGGCTGTGATCCTGCCATTCAGATGGTTAAAGTGGTCTCCCATCCTCGCTCCTATCTTTCTTGGGTTGTTCGATGTGAAAGCTCATTTAAAAGGACTTCCTTGTTTAGGGAAAATAGATGTGCGGAGCAGATGACCAACAAATTGTTCTTTAAAGCAATTTAAAATTCTTGACCATCCTAAGTCTGATTGTCTAGTTTGTCAATTATTTGGCCTTTTAATATTGATTTCTCCAGCTTCTCACCTGCTTACAGGTTATTTTAGCATTAGCTAGCAACTCAACTTGGAGAGGGCCATGGGGCATGGAAAGGAATGAAAGTAGGAGCAGTGATGCTGCTGCTTTCCTTCTCTCTGGTCTAGATGGGGTTAGAGATTATACCTGGGTTTTTCAGTGCCTTTTACCAGGGGAAAAAGAACAGAGTGTGTCCTACCTCAAAAGGTCAGTACCCATTTCTATGCCATTATAATTTAGGAGACAAGCACATCAATAAATTCATTAAAATGGCAACTAGTAATTTTGCATATCCAAGAAGAGCTTGGGAAGAGTTAGTGTGAACCTTCCAGGGAAGGATACCTTTTAAAAATATGACTCAGGCACTCAAATGCTTGCTTAATGTTTATTGGGGACATATGAAATATTTTCACAAGAAAATCTAAATAAACTTTTAAGTAATGATTAGCTTGACATAGAATGGAGCATGAGAAAGAAATCAAAATGAGGAGTGAGGAGACTTGGGCAACAGTCTTGACTTTGCTACCTGCTTACTCTTTGATCTTGGGCACATCATTCCAGCTCTCTGAGCTCCTACTGTCATGATGCCACATGGAGTAACTGAGGATATTGGCCCAATGGGTGGTTTTCAAACTGTGTGTCATGATGTCCTGCTGTCCACAGAGGTGAGGCTAGGCTTGAAGGGGGATGATCCACTATCCCCACCCCTGCCGCAACTGGAGAAGCTCCCTTTTGATCTATTTCATACACATGTGGGGCTTCCATGAAATAGTTCATTTGAAGAAAAGTTTCCATAACTAAAAAAGCTTACACATCTTTGACTAGAGGATCTCTAAGGCTCCTCTCCACCATGATCTTGTCAGTAATTATTTCAATGCTCCTCGCCAAGGGGTAATCCACAGTTTGTCCATGTAGGGGACACACCTAAGAGTTTGCAACTGTTGGCTGTGTTTTGGTTTGTCCATTCCTTCACCATGTGTTGTTTGTTCACCATTGCAATTTAAAAAGAAACAAATTGTTAAATTTCTCATAAATTTTATTTTATGGTCTTTCCCCTCATTTACTTCCTTAAATGTTTGATTTTATTTTGAAGATATTATTTCATTCAGAAAAAAACAGCTCAAAGTTCCCCACGTCAAAGGTAAATGTCTGGTTTTTTGTTTGCTTGTTTGTTTTTAACCATTTGTCATGCTTGTTAACACAAATGGGGGGCATTTCCCTGAAACTTCATCTGCAGAACCTAAAATTCCATTTTGTGCACAATGTTTCACTGGGGATAACAGTGTCCTCATAAGCCTTTTCTTCTCCAGGTGGAGCTAATCAAATTCTGGTTCTTGCTGGAGGGAAGAAATCTAAATCTTGTCTGACTTTTTCTTTGCTATAAAAATACCTTATGATATTTTAACAAATACAGAATCTTTTATCCTTGATGTCTCAACCAAGCTTAATTTTATTAGAGTTTGCTTCTTTTAACGTATATAGTCTGTTACAGAAATGGGCCTTTTTTTAGGGTCCATAAAGCTAGGTCTGGGTTTTTAAAGAGTAACCTGAGGTATGTACCTCCAAATGTCACTACTGCCTAAAATATAAGAATTAACTTTTTTTTATCAGAGTTGCTGTTGTTACTTTTTACAAAGTGTTCTAGGAAAAACTCATAATGTAAAAACATTAAACTCTGTCCTCTTATCTTTTAGATGATTTTCATTTTTACTTTCAAGATTCTGTAATGCTGCTGTCACTAACCAGGACAAAACCCAGGAAAGATCCCTTTATCCACATCTGGGGAACCACCTTCTATCTGCTTTCAGGAATGTCTTTACAACTCATGTGAGCTTAGGCAAATTACTGAGCAAAATATTAGTCAAGCATGGCTGTTGATAAACCCATTCTTTTTGGTGAGCCTCTGACTTTCCAATCTCGGCCATGACCATGGTCTTCAGAAGCAGTGGGGAGCAGAGTCTTATTTGTAAAGGCCACTCATGAGCTAAATCTATGTAAGGGGACCCATTCCATCTCTATCTCTACCCCTATGTCAATGTCTGTCATCTATCTACATCTGTTATCTATCTATCTACATCACTCATCTCTATTTCTATACCTATCTAGGCATCCATCTCTCTCTCTCCTTCTCTCTTGTTCTCTTTCTCTTTCTCTCTCTCTGTCCTCATTCTACTGTAAACCCTAGGAGTATGGTGGCTTTATTTAAGTGTCTCCAAGTGTCCCACAGCACTCAATCAAGAAATCAGACAATGTTTAAAGAATTGAATTACATAGTATCACTTTCCACATGTATAAGGACCAAAGTCCAAGACGCAGAGAGGAAGTGAGTAGACTTCTTAACCCTATTACCAACATTATTGATTAGATAAGTTGAAATAGATATAGTCTCAAGAAATTATAGCAAGAACAACAAACTACTGTTTATAAAAGGAACTAGAAATGAATAAAAAAGCATGTCAATAGATGTTATCTTTTGATCTTCCTAATATGGTGTAAACATTATCCTGCTCATTTTACAAAGGAGGAATCTGAGGCTCAGAAAAATTAAGTGACTGGTCTTGGAAAGCACCGCTAGTGAGTACTCAAGTCGGGATCATCTGCAGACTAAACACTCTTGTCTACATGATGCTCTAAATAGATAAGGGAAAAACAAATCAGTCAGCTTCCTGTTTGGTCCCAAATATGTATTGGCATGCCTGGGCACCAGGCGTTAATGCCAAAGTGAGGCAAAAAATGTAATTATCTGAATATTTTCCACCAAACCATGGTTATCTCAAAAACAGAACTCAGACAAAAAATGGATTTTAAGGCATTTCTTCTATTTTCCACCTCATCTGTATGAATGAATGTACCAAGCAATTCCTCAGTGGTTATATCTATGCAAGGAATATATTGGTAAGTGACCATTATCTCAAGCCCAAACAACTTTTCTAAAGCCAAAAAACTGCTCTGTGAACATAGACATTGTGTGGGAATCTGTGGCTTTCCAACAATTCTTCGCTCAGGAATGTCTCTCTGACAACATTCTAGGGCTCAGCACATTGCAGCCTCGCTACCCTTTATCCTGTTTCTCTTCTTTGGAAATTTTGCTAGTACTTTCAGCAACTCAACCAGATTGACAGAGCTTTGAATTTTAGTAGAAGTATCTGGTGAGTTCCACTTACTGGGATCTGGACCACATGGCTGTGTAAAAGCTGCAAATTCCAAGCTTCTATAAGGTCAAAACAAACAAACAAATGATCTCTGAAAAGAGGGTTGGTTCCTGCTGGCCTAGGAGAGATAAGTGGCTACCAGAAAAGTTAGACCAGTAGCTACTAAGTAAAGACAAAAGACAGTAAAGAACTCCTACTCCAAGAGAAGAAGAGCCACTGCAGCCGTGGGACCATTCAGCTCAGCAGTTGGGACTGTGATATCGTGATGCCTATTACTGGGACTCGGTTTCTCACTGCATTTACTGCTTTGTCAATGGCGTCCCTTGAATTTTGGCACCAATAGCTAAACTAGTTATCTGGTTGACCAAATTTTTAACTGAGCCTATGCCTGATTTTTAAAGTCTAGGGAAGGAAAGTGACAGGAAAATGGATCTGGACCAAGAGCTTCAAGGTAAAGGACAAAGCCTTTTAGCAGCCACTCCTTCTCTAAGACAACACTCTCCTTCCCCCCTGGAGTCTACACTCTCCGCACTCTGTCTAGAGAATTAATCTCTCTAAAGCGTCTCCCTGACTGAGCTGCACTTGTGCTCCACTGCTCCAGGAATAAAAGCCAAACTCCTTCATGGAGCATTTCTGGCTCCTCACTGCCACAGTCTGACCCACCTTCTACCCTTATTTCTCCTTCCTACATCTATGTTTCAAACAGAACCAGTACTTATTCCCCACATATGCACCCCCAACCTCATGCAGACCATGCAGTCCTTATGCCTTTGTGATATTGTTCATTCTGCCTAAAAATATCCCCTTTCCTGTCTCTGTATTTCTAGACCTACCTCCTCTTCAGGACCTAGCTGGAGACTTCTCAATGAAGCCCTCCCTGAGTTCCAGGCTCACACTAACCCACCTATGCACCTGTAAGCTGGAAGTTCTCACCTTTGTCTGGAATCTGTTACTTAAGTACACGTTTTATCTTTCTGGGCTGGTTTGCACCACCCTTAATTCCATGCTGATGGATTCTCTCCCCTTTCTCTGACTTGTTCTATGCCCTGGGAAGCTGATCCTTAAACGTTGTTGTCAACTGGCTTCCTCGCCTGCCATCTTCCATTTGGGTTCAGCCAATGGGAAGTACCAGCAGGAAGGTCAGAGGTTGGGGAGAAGAGAGCTTCCCTCTCCCTCCCTGTTTGAGCACTGCATATGCGCCAGGAGTTCCTCCCTCCAAGATTACAGTTTCTGCCAAGTGGCCCTTCTTCCACTCCTCAGTCTTGTCAGGCCCCAGTTACACTTTTTCCTCCCCTTGTTCCTCTGCCACAGGAGTAGTAACAGCTTACCACCATTGCTAGTGTCTGGGTGCCCTGACAGCCCTTGCTCATCCCTGTAACACACTCACACCTCTGTAGATCGCCCCATCATGAAAGTCTTTTCATCTATACCATCTAGAGTGAGTTATGCTTCCTACTGGGACTCTGACTGGTAATTTCCCTGACCAGATATTCATCTTGAAGGTGTTGTTTGCATGGCACAGGGAAGGGCTAGGGAGTGAGGCATTTCTGAGTTGAGGTCCAGCTGCACCTCTCACTAGCTACAGAATATTGGGCATTCCCTTCTTTTCCCTTAGCTTCAATTTGATCGTTTGTGAAATGACAACTATACAAGTAATTGTGCACATTTGTTCTGAGGATCATATGTGGGAAAGTACTTTGTATGTCTTCATACAGGATTCCCTGTTGTTAAAATTCATCTTCTAATCCTTTTTAAAGTAGTGCTTAATAAATGAGCTGTTCAGTATAGATGTGTTGGATGAATGGGTGGAAGAGGTTGTATTCTGTGTATTTCTCAGAGTCAACTATCCAAGAAGCACAGGAAGTGGAGGATCTACTTATGAATAGATCAACACGGATTGGTACACACAACCAGCAGAGGTCTTATATGGGAGGCTTTCTGGCCAAGGCCTATTTTGTTCAAATGTTCTATAGCCATACTCATTTTTTGATCTATTTTTTTCAAATGATTACTGAGAAATATTGCAGAGATCCATTAGAACTTAAAATAAATCGTGGGGAAGCAGTGGAAAAGAAGAGGCTTCTGAATGTTGACTTGGGGCCTGGGATGAAATATGACTATGGAGAACACCCTGTCTTCGCTCAAACCTTGAAAAGAGCTGGGTTCAGTAGGGAAACTGTTGCTTCCCACAGATACCTCCTAATTACCCTGCCCCAGTTTTGGGAGCCACCAGCATCTCTAACTGCTTTTGTCTGAAGAGATCACACACAATTTTATGCATGAGTGAGCAGAGTTAAGTTTGGAAAGCTGGTACCAGATCTGCATTAAGTTTAAAATGGGCATTTAAGGACCATTGTGAACATGTGGGGTGAAGGTCAGTTGTCTGCAGAGACTTCATCAGAATACAGGATGCAATGTGTTGAATGGTGGGCCCCAAAGGGATATGCCCAAGTCCTAATACCCAGACACTGGTGGGTGTTACCTTATTTGGAAAAAGGGTATTTGTAGATATTATTATGTTAAACATCTTAATTATATTAAGAGATCATCCCGGATTACCTGAATTGGTCCTAAATCCAATGATGAGTGTTCTTGTAAGAGATAGACGAGAAGAAGACAAACACATGAAAAGAAGTTATGATGTGACCATGTAGGCAAGGACTGGAAGCCAAAGAATGCCAGCAGTCACCTAGAGTGGGACGAGGCCAGTGGGAATTCTCCCCAGAGCCTCCAGAGGGAGTATGGCCCTGCCAACACCTTGATTTTGTACTTCTGGCCTCCAGAACTCTGAGACCATAAATTTCTGTTGTTATGTGTCCCCAAGTCTGTGGTAATTTTTTTGCAGCCCTAGTAAACTAATGCACAGCGTAAATAATATTTGCAAAAATCCTGGAGGAAAATCCACTGTAGGTCATTGTCCTAGTAAGGCTAAGTGTACTGGAGGAATTTAGACCACTAAAAGTGACAGTGTGACCTTCCCAAGAGCCCCAGAAACTTGGAGAGTTATTGCCACCCTCAATCCCCTGGGCAAACAAAAGAGAAGTCAAATCAATTTTCTCAGGGCAGAAGAATAACAAAGTCATGGAAAGGACATGGGGACTGGAACGTATATCAAACCCCACAGCCAGAGGTGTTTAGAGAAAGGATGAGACGATCATTCGGTAAAAGTGGCTATACAAGCCACAAATAGGAGCATGTTTAGTTGTCAAATAAGTAGGCTTGGCGCCTAAACGGCCCTGCTGAAAAGAGCTGAAGCCGCTGAGGGGTACCTGAGACGAGGACCAAAACGAAGCCGTCCTTAAGGCCACTGTAGGAGAATGCCACAGAAAACTCAGGGAAGTTCTGTTTAAGGACAAGAAATATTCAAATTGTGCCTAGTGAGGGCTGGAGCCGGGTGAACTTGGCAATTTATCATTTGCTGTGTGGGGAGAAATGTTCCCAAACACATTCCTTGTGAACATCTTTATGAAGGTGTTCTGTGGTTTGGAGTCACTGCAGTTCCTGTGCACTATTTCTTGCTTCTGCTGGAAATCTAGGACACTGTCCATCATCTACACCTCCTCAGTCTCCCTTTCCCGAGCCAAAGACAATGCCTGAGAGAATTTGCTCCATTTCTCCCTGCAATAATTTATCTTCAGAGAACCTCCAATATTCCCGTGATTGAAGAGCAATGCTCTGAAACAGATCTTTTGCATCAGCCCAAAGCTCTTTGATTAAGACTTCTGAGTGGCGACCAATTCATGAACAGAAGACTTTGCCCTCTTCCTTCCTTCCCTTCCCTTCCCTTCCATATTCTTGGTCTTCTGAATGCACAACTATAATGTTATTTTTGTTTGTTCTTCTTATTTGTTAAGTATATCGAACAAAAATTACAACTTCGAAAGCGTGTTGGGAGTGGAGACAGTAAGCCTGATGTCCTCTCTGTGGGAGGCTAGAACAGGTTAGGTCTCAGAGGCCAAGAGTGACCTTAAGAAGGTTGGTTACCCAGAAGTGGATCCAAGTGGGAGCTGAAACCAGGCCTAAGAGAAGAATGGAAGGTTGGCAGCCAGGAAAGCCATTTGTGTCATCAGATCTGAAAGCTGAGAGCAGAGCAAAGGTTCAGGGCCCAGGTGGGGGCCTGGGCAGTATGAGAGTTTGCAGCGAGCTGGGAATGGGGCATCCAGGACTCGTTTTTATTTGGTGCTATCCACGTGGTATTTGTAGGTCAGCTCAACTGAAGGGAGCAAAGTCAGGGCAAACAAGAACAGATTAGGACAGTTTCTATCCTGTTGGTGTGAACCCCACCCAGCAAGAAATGATACTCCCTTTTTAACTCACTAGAGCTTCTGCTGTATCAAAGATTTATTAAATTAAATTAATTAATTGACTTTTGGACATTAAACAATAAATGATGTCTGGACCCGCGGGGTAGTCAACGCGGACCCTGGAGGAGGGAGTGGGAATTGGGAGAGGCAGGAGACACAAGAAATGGAGACAAGACAGGAGTCTGATCAAGTCTCGTTTATTGGCAGGAAGGCAGAGGCTTAAGTAAGGCAGAA
>CAUYRB010063554.1:0-25639 GCA_963574695.1 Propithecus perrieri
GCTGATGAAGGAGGGAAAGAGGAGGCTGAGGACTACTACGAGGTGGGAAGAGAGGACGGAGCTTCTCCAGAGCCGCTGTCTGAGCTCTGCGGGGCCGTCTCCTCCTCCTTCCTTCTTACCCCCACCTTGGGCTGCAGAAGCAGCCATCAGTGTCTCAGCGTCTCCCCATGCTGCCCCCTCAGGAGGACCTTACCACCCCGCCGAGTGCTGCTTCACCTACATTACTCACGAGCTCCCGCGTTACCGCATTACGGATTATTATGAGACCAGCAGCCAGTGCTCCAAGCCTGGAATTGTGTAGGTGGCACCCACACACCACATGGGGGAGAGGGAGCCAGCAGGGCCTGGTGGGGGGCAGGCAGGGAGGATGTGGAGTGGGGACCCCCAGGGCACCTCCCAGGTGTGCCTAGGCAGGGAGAGGCAGCTGAGGTGCAATCTGGGGGCGTTCCTGCTGGAGCCTGCAGGAGCAAAGGGAAGCTGTCCCCACGCATGGGGAGGTGTCAAGGGAAGGGAGAAGAAGGCAAGAAGGCGCTTCCTTGGGGGGGACACAGAGACTAGATGGGCCTGTGGGTTGTAGGGGCTGAACAGCATGTCTGAGAGAGGAGGCTGGCCCTGGGCTGCGTCTAGCAAAGGAAGAAGAAACAGTCTAGGTCAGGGGGGGAATTGGGAAGGGAGGCAGGACGGGCTCTCTCTTTCAGCTGCTGGCCCCCTCGGTTTGTAATCCTTCTCCCTCTTGCTCCACAGCTTCATCACCAAAAAGGGCCATTACATCTGTAGCAACCCCAGTGACGACTGGGTGCAGGACTACATCAAGGACATGGAGGAGAACTGAGTGACCCGGAGGTAGTGGAGAAGGCGCAGCTCAGAGATCTAAAGAGAAGAGGCCGAGGCCCCTCTCCTGCCCCCGGCTCGCAGCCCCGCCCACCCCCTGCACTGCCCTGCCTTGAATTAAAAACCATTCATGCCCTCCACTGCCCTCGTTCATTTCCACTGAATTTACTCACTGGCTGTGGCCCGAGGACACCAGTGAGCCCTGCCTGGGTGTGGCACCCTCAGCATCAAGCTTTACTCTGCAGAAGTTTTGCCAGAGCCTGGTGCAAAAAATGGGTCAGGCCTGCTACGGGGTAGTGAGAAGCAGAAGGTGAGAAAGAAACGCAGTGTGAAGGCCACTTCCTCAACAAAACAACAGCAGCAGATGCCATTTTCTTAGTGCTTTCGACATTCCAAGCACTCTGCTAAGCAGTCTGTGTGCATTCTCCTATTTAAGCTTCACAGTAAGTGTGAAAGCTGAGAGTCATCACCTGATTCTACAGGTACAACTTCATAAAGGCCTCTCCATAGCAGTCGAACTCCATAGCCCTTTTTTGTGCTGTCTGGGATAGGAATGATTCACGGACACATTTTATCCAATCCCACCACCCTCCCCTCCACTTACTTTCACCAGGTTGTACTATATTGTTTTACTCAGGTACTCATCTTCAAATCCCCCACAAGGCCCAGCAGAAAGCCAGGCCCATACCAGGTCTCAGGAAATGGATGGATGGATGGATGGAGAGAGGGAGGGACAAATGGAATGAGACAGGAATAGAGAGGAGTCCTGTGCTGCAAGAATAGGCTCTCAAACCCACCTTCAGGGCTCAAGGAGGACCTCGGTGCGCTGGAGTAAGAGCATGCCCCAGCGCAGGGACTAGACCGCCCTCCCCTGGCCTCCCGCCTTCCCCAGACAAGGGCTTGTGGGCCAAGGCTTCACCACCACTGACTGCCCTGAACCCACCAGGACTAACGAACTGCATTTGGTGGTCTACCTGTCTACGAGCAGCCACGCCAAGGCAAGCCCGGTAAGGATCTGCACGTTCCCCATTCTGCCCTGCCTCCCACTCCTCTCAACTCCTGAAACACGTCCCTATGGCTCTAAAGTTCACAGTCCATCAACGGCAAAATCCCCTGTATCTTCCATCTCTCCTCCTGAGGCAGTCTGAGGAGAGGTGATACTGCCGGGCAGGCGCGGCCAGAGCCCAGGCCACTGGGGAGGGCGGAAACTGGAACTTTGGACCTCACGGCGGGTTGTCAGGCGCACGGCATTGGAGCGCCCTCTGCTGGTCATGGCCGGCCAGGGTGGCAGGGTTCCTGCGGGCACCCGGGAAGGACTAGCCAGCTATACCTAAAAATCAGTCCAAAGTCCAAGGTCCAAGGAGATAAATAAAATCATTCAAAAATAAGCCAGACACTTCAGTAACAAATGCAGACCCAAGGATCAGACGCATTGTTTTTTCAGAATATTAGTAGCATAATCTGTGACATGAAAGAGTGTGAGTTCAATCATGTGTCCTTGGACTGGGGATAGGGACCATCCCTCTCAGAGGCCAGTAAACACCACCCTTGCCTCAGTCTGTGCTCTCTCTAATCCTGCTTGATGCTCACGGTCCCCATGACGGATCGCCTGGGGGAAACGGGCAGCTCAACCCTCCCTCCCCCTTCCCGAACACAGAGATGGTGACAGGTAACCAATAAAATCAAACAGATCTGGTTTCCAGTACTGCCTATCCACCTTCCACCCATGTGACCTTGGACAATTTATTTAACCTCTCTAAGCCTCAGTGGCCGCAGTGGAGCAAGAACTGCTACTTCACTATTCGGAGGATTAGGTAAGACAGGGGCATGCAAGGTGGCTGACCCAGTACGCATTCACCACTCCTCCAACTCATTCCTTCGCGTGAATTCAGTCTCACTGAATTCGACTCTGCACCAGGCCGCATCCTCCACCACCTTCCCTTTTAGCAAACACCGAGGTCCGTTGCTTCTCCTCCTCCACCGGCTCTGACGCGGTCAGAGTCCAGAGAGCTGAACAGTCGGAGAGTGGACGACCAGCTGCCAGGACATCTCTGCTCGGCCATCCTCTAAGCTGCACCGCCCCACTGAGAGGATGAAGGTCTCTGTGGCTGCCTTCTTTCTCCTCATCGTCATCCTCACCACTACTGCTGCTTTTCACAGCCAGCCAAGTGAGTCCACTTGTCCCTGTAGGGCAGGAATGAGAAAGGGGAACCGGGCAGCTGGCAGGGAGGTGACACCAAGAGTACTGTCAGGTCTCTGGCCCCATCAGCCCTGGGGGGCTCCCCCACCTTCATGCATAGCTGCTGACCTCCAATTCTCCCCTTTGCAAGTAGAGCTGGGCTTGGTCCAGATCCTTCTGGGGTTGGCAGTTTCCCCAGGGACAAGTTTCCCCAGAAGCCCCAAGGATGGAGACCAGGGATGATCACTTAGGAGGAGGAGCCAAGGAAGTAGCAGAAAATGCAATAGAAAAATGTATATAATGACAGGGAGGGTGAGGCGAGTGGACGAGAAAAGCAGCAGATGCTCTGGGACAATGAGTTGGGAGAGGCAGGTTGAAGCCACCACTGGGATGAAGCCCCAGAATGGGGAGTGTGAACCTAGACACCCCTTCCTCACAGTGGCTGGCATGGATGGCTGGGACTGTCAGACAAGCAGAAGGAGTCCCAGTGGGATGGCCAAGAGTGTCCTCTTCCGTCCCCCAGCCTAAGACTAAATAAAGTCTGCAGGAAAGAGGGAAGGGGTTGAAAGGGTTTGCAGCTGTGGGGAGAGGGGGAGTTGGGACCTCTGGAGCAGAGGGTTTGTTTCGCCCACTCTGTATCTCTGCCTCCACCATCGTTTATGAGGACCTGGTGACAGGGGAGGGACAAAGACACTCAGCCTGTCCACATACCCGCCCGAGGCTTCCCTGCCCTTCTTTTCTCCCTTAAGGCTGCCCTGGGCATGCAGTCTGCCCTGGCTGCCTATATAAACACGGGGGGGCAAGGGTCAAGTGCACCTGGTAATGTGCCCACACACTGTCGGGATGGCCCTGATCTGTGTAAACTCTGCTTTGAGAACCTGGGACATGAATGTCCCTTACAGAGGGGACTGTGTAGGGCCACTTATGGAGGAACTGTGTGCGTTTGGTGGGTGGGAGGGGGCAACAGTGCTTTTCCAGAAGTTCGGTCAGGCCAGTGCAGGGGGTTCAGACTTCAAGGAAGAGAAAATGGCCCGCACAAAGCATGGGTCAGCCAGACGGTGCTCTCGAGGTGTCCCGAGCTTTGCCACCAGCTGGAGGCGAGGGGTCAGGCTACAAAGGGATTTGCACTCTGCAGGTTTGGGGACTTGGGGAGGTCTCTGGTCTGACCCGACTGGTGGGTAGTCAGGGGAGCTCAAGGGAAACACAGCAATAACCAATCCAGTCCAGCATCCAGCAGGCATCAAAGAGAAGGAGGAAAAAGAGCCATTTCCAAGGCAAGAAGAATTGTCGTTATTACCACTTGTTTTTAATTATAATAAATATAACAAGCACGAATTGAGTCTTTCTGTGAGCCAGGCTCTGCGTTAAGTGCTTTCCAAGCATTTTCTCAACTAATTCTCACCACGATTCTAGCATATAAGTATCTTTTTACCCCTATTTAATGGATGGGGAAACTTAAACCTATATTGATGAAGAAATTTGCCCATAATTCAAACCAAAACTTCAAATCAAGTCAGGATTCTGACCCAAGCTGCCTGACCCTTAGGCCTAAATCATGCACTTTTTCCTCCTGCCCTAACTTCTCTCACTCATGGCCCCACCCTCTCTCTTCCTCTCTGGTCTCAGCCTCCCCTGTGCCTCTAGGATGGTCCGAATTCCAGCACAGCTCAGTCGCTGTGCGTCCAGGCCCTCCCCTCTCTCCAGTTCATCTCCCCACTCCCCCCTTGCCTTGCATTCCAGCCACCCCCAACTACTCAGCACTCCCTAAACACACTGAGCTTCGCCACCTTCAGGCCTTCCTACATTTCTTTCTTCCAGATCCTACTCCTCCTTTGTCTAAATCCTGCGCATTCTTTAAGAATCAACTCAGGCCCCCTTGCTCTGGGACTTCTTCCTCAGCCACCAAGGACGGGTTAGGTGCCCTCATTCTGTTCCAGCAGCACCTTGTGCCAAAGTCTATCCTGTCCCGGACCACGTTCTAGTGTAGCATTTGTTCAATCTTTCACTTTCCCTTTTTACCCTGACTAGTCGGTAAGCTACTCAAGGCTAGTGGCCGTGTTGTCCTCATGTTTTCACTCCCCTAGAGTCTGGCATGTAACACGAGCTCAAGACATGTTTCCCAGATCAAGTCATGAGCAAACAAAAAGAGAAGCAGCTCCCTCCTGGTTTATCGGCAAATGTAAATAACCAAGTCATTTGTCCCGGTGACACTCAGTTCAGAGGCTGAAGGTTCTACACGTGTATCCCCCAGAGGGGTTTATCTTTTTCACTTTCTCTATTACCCATCAAGCCACCATCAGTCCCTGCTAGCAGATGGCTTTGCTGCCAGAGCAGTGAAATGCAACTGACGGGAGATGGAGGTGGGCAGCTACGGTCTCCCCTCTGTGCCTTCCTGGCTCAGCCTGCAATGTGATTCCTGCAGAAATTCCTGAGGCGGTGAACCGACCAACCACCTGCTGCCTGAAGTATCATGAGAAAGTATTGCCAAGGAAACTGGTGGTAGGATACCGAAAGGCCCTCAACTGTCACCTGCCAGCAATTATGTAAGCACTTCCCTACAGCTACTGCTGTGGAGAGGGACAAGGACCCCGGGGCAGGAATGGGATCACAGGACCAAGAGATGTCCATGTTTGAAGCAGGGAATCATGGCTAAGGGTTTGGGCTTTGGATCTCAGGGACCTGGGTTTAATTCTTGATTTTTGCCACTTACAGCTGTGTGGTCCAATAGATGGTGGCCGTTAAGTAACCCAAGCCAGAGGGTCTGGGCTGAGTGGGGAAGGGACTGAGAGAAGGGATGATGAGGTCTTGAGGCCAGAAGGAGAGGTCTTCTGAGGGCACCACCGCCAGAGGAGGCCCAGGGAAGTTATAGAGAATGTAAGACAAGCCCCATGTGAGCTGGTGGGGGGGTGTACTAGAGCCCCAACCCAGTCTGCAGCCCATGACAGTCTGATCCTGCCTCTGCAGCTTCGTCACCAAAAAGAACCGAGAGGTCTGCAGCAACCCCAGCAACGACCGGGTCCAAGAGTACATCAAGGATCCCAGCCTACCTTTGCTGCCCTCCAGGAGCTCAGGGCTTAAAATGATTACATCAAAGAAAGGCCAATCCAGCTCCTAAGCTCCCCATGAGGACCAGGCCTCAGGAGAAGCCCAAGCTTATGGAAGGAAGGAACGAACCTACAAAGACAGGGGCAGCTTTGTGCTCTGAAACTAGCACAGCCACATCCGGAGAAACAGGCCAATGATTGAAATAAAGAAAATGTATTTTGAATATTTTTTCAATCTCGGGAAGAAATGCCAAAGTGAAGGGAGGTAGGCAGAGATACGTTCTTAACACACAGAAAAACTTCTCTCACGTCCTTCTCCTTGCTGTGCTTTCAACTCCTCACCTCTCACCAACACACCAGCCATTCTGAATAGTTAGCCAGGTTCCAACCTGCCAGACCATCTCTGGCCTCTGGGTCTTGACCCATTAAGAGCCCTCAGGAACTCTTAACTTTTCCTTATCCCTTTTTCTGGACGTATTTTTTCTTCCATTATTCTTTTCTTTTATAACATAACTTTTTCTTAGCAGGTCAGGGTGGGAATATTCACATTAATCATTTTGTCCCTGTTGCCGAGGGTTTGCTAGATCCTGCTCAAATTCGGTCTTCCCCGGGGTGGCATGGGTACAGAGAGTGCCTGATCGAAAACGAACAGGCACAAATCTCTACCTCCCATGCTAAGCTTCGCAGGGCATTAGACAAGGTGGGGGGTAAACTCTTGGTCCAAAACTCAAGCATGCAATAAATAAATCTTCCTTAATTGCCAACTTCATTCCTAACTTCCTGCCTTTTTTCTGCTAGGGTAAAAGAAGCTTAATCTCAGTTTTTCAGGGACTTCTCCCCATTCCTTGAGAACTTTGTCAAGTTTGGGGGCTAGAGGGTTTACATAGCACCAAGGCCAGACATATAGATTCAATCTCTCCCTCGATCTCCAACTCAGCAACTGACTCAGCTCCCTTTCGTTCAACATTGTCTCAAAATGCTGTTGTGAAGACAAAACAAAAATCAGGCGATTGAGGCTAGATAATTAAGACAAGCAGATAAATGTGGTGAAGTGATCATTCTGAACACTGTCCATTCAGTGAATTGGATTCTAGTAATTGGATCCATCGCTGCCCCCAGAGGCCCAGTTGCTAACACACAAGCTCCTGCCCAGGCCAATCTACCCAGAGTGGCCACCTGACCCAGCTGGCCAACCAGCCTCTCAGAGAGATTTGAAATTTGGACCTGAGATACACAGACTGGTTGCTGCTAGAGGAGAAGCGAGTTTCTGGCGGCGTCCCAGGGGAAGAGATCTATGAACTTCTGCCCTGAAGTCCCTGGAACTGCCTCAGTTCCTGTCCCCGCTCCAGGCTTGGGGCTAGTCTTTCAGTTCGATGATATGCCCCAGAAACTTTCCCATCATCCCGCCTTTAAAAAAAATTCCTTGGAAAAACAAGCACCACACGTACTCACCATCAAATTGATACTAACTGATCAACACTTAGGTGCACACATGGAAGTAATGTTCATCGGGTGCCAGGCAGGTGGGAGGGGGGTGGAGGGGATGGGTAAATGCCTAACTAACGGGTGTGGAGTGCACTGTCCGGGGGATGGGCACGCTTGTAGCTCTGGCTTGGGCGATGCAAAGGCAATAATGTTTGTACCCCCATAATATTCTGAAATTTAAAAAATACATAAATAATTAAAAAAAAAATTCCTAAAGGGCCATGGTGGCATTTTCGGACCTCAGCAATAACTTTTGTGGGTGTAAGTCAGTTCCGGATGTGCGTGTGCGTGCGTGCGTGCGTGCGTGCGTGCGTGCGTGTGTGTGTGTGTGTGTGTGTGTGTGTGTGTGTGTGTGTGTGTCGTGCGCATGCGCACTAAAGTAAACGTAACATAAAATCTATCATTTTAACCATTTTTAAGGATACAATTCAGGACATTCACGTTGTTGGGCAACCCTCACCGCTATTCATCTCCAGACCTTTTTCGTCATCCCAAACTGAGACTCTGTACCTGTTAAATACTCACTCACTATTCTCGCCTCCCCGAGCCCCTAGGAACCACCATTCTACTTTACCTCACTGTGAATTTGACAGCCTTAGGTATTTCGTGTAAGTGGAATCACAGAGAATTTGTCCTTTCATGACTGGCTTATTTCACTTAGCATAATGTCCTCAAGGTCCATCCATATTGTAGCATGTGTCAGAACTTCATTCCTTCTTAAGGCTGAATAATATATTCTCAATTACTGAATAACGAAGTGTTCCCTTGTAGACATCTACCACATTTTGTTTACCCAGCCATCTGTCGATGGCCATGTGGGCATTCCCCTTTTCTTGCTAGCCAGTTAGCAGATCTTGGTTTCTGTTGCTTGTACCAAAAGCACCTGAACTTGTGCAACGACCCATCAGTCACCACAATGGCCAGGCAGGGGCTCAGAGGCAGATGAGGCTGGAGGAGGCTCCGCCCCACGTGCTTGCTGCCCTCACTTCTCCACAGGGGCCAGTGCTACCTGCTTTAGTCCCCCCTAGACTGTGAGCTCCTGCTCCAGGATCCAGGAATTTCTCTCCATCCTCCTTGCTATCAAAGCTCAGGGGTTACAGCTAAATATGATCAAACTCCTTTCTCCAGGAGCTTGCAGCCCGGGGATAACAGAATCACCAACAAATACAACGTGCTTACAGAGGCCAGAGCAGACATGGGGGCGGGGTGGGGGCTGTGGCAGGGCCTAGGTTGACACAGGAGTCAGAACAACATCAGAGACAGCAGGAAGTTTCAAAGTCCTTAGCTAGCACCAGGGTCAAAGTCAGAGGATCAGAGTTCAAAGGCCTAAAAGACAGGGCTGAAAACAGGAAGCAGAGGGCCAGGATTCTGGCAAGCTAGAGCGGGAATATTATTGTCTTTTTTTTTTTTTTTTTTTGGTCCATCAGAGGCATTCAGGGTTGAGATGTCAGTTTGAAAACCTGACTAATTGAGAATCTACATATACAAAGTCAAATTCCCACCCTACCGCACTACATAACATAAAGCTTGCCAAAGAGTCTTGACGGCTCAGAACTGGAAGAACTTTTCTCAGGTGCGTGGTGCATTCAGTTATTTTTAAAGGGGGATATTCTTAGTCTTTGCAAGGTAGGTGGATAGATGCCTGACTTTAAACACACACAAATACAGAAAGGACCTCCTCATTCTGATACACAGGAGTTTCCAGCCAGGGACATCCTAAAGCAAAGATTTCACCCACATAAACCTACTTCCAAACAGCTTAAATGACTGTCTGAGTGAGGAATGGCCGAGTACATGAGGGGGACCAGTTAGGACAGGAAGGGAAGAAAGTGAGGAGGCAACTCTGGGTCGTACAAAGAGCATTCTACTGGGAGTCACAGAGGACCAGTCACCCGTCCTCACGTCCTCTCTACACAGCCATGAGGACTTGGACCAGATGGCCTGATGTCCTGAGGCTACTTTTAGCAAGCCTGTTAGAAATGTTATTATGCTGAGATGGGTCGTGTGAGCACAGATTTCCTTCCTGTGAGAGTACAAATGTTCTTGAACGTGTGGAAGCAACCATGGAGAATCGTCAGCAGCCTGAGCTGGCACTTGGGAACACAGTTGAAATGGTTTAAAAGCATTGTATCCAAGCTGGGTGCTCTGGTACACACCTGTAGTCCTAGCTATTTGGAAGGCTGTAAAAATGGAATCAAAGTCTCAGGGACACCCGGCCCCCAACTCCTAATGCAAAAGAGAAGATAAAGGCCTGTGCACCCGTGAAGAACTGGCCCACACATCATTCATTGAGGAAATTCCTTACTGACCTCCCATAAACAAGGACCTACAAATTGTAACTATGTCTGACACCTAAAACGAAAGCCTGTTGATTCCACGCTAAGAATTACAAGTTTATCTTTACAGGTAACAGAAGTAGAGACAAGACAGAATATTCTTCCACTTATCCAACTACATCCACCTAATTGATGCTCCCTTCACTCCCTTTTTCTCTTCTAACTTTCTCCTTATTTTATGTAAAATGTAAATTTCCTGGCCTCACAGGAATGTAACAATTTTGCCTCATCAGTCCACCCCCGACCCCACCCCACCCCACATTGTCCTTTCTTTCTACATACTTTTAAAAGCTGAAGGTTCCAACTTCCCCTTTGGAAAAAATAGCCACAGCTTGAGGCACAACCACAACTTTGGTTTAATAAACCTCCACTGGTTGAGATTTTTGCCTCAGTCATTCACTTGGGTTGACAAGGCTGAGGCAGGAGGATTGCTTGCGCCCAGGAGTTGTAGGCTATAGCACACCATGATTGCGCCTGTGAATAGCCACTGCACCCTAGCCGGGGCAACATGGCAAGACCCCATCACTTTAAAAAAAAAAAAAAGGTATTGTCTCCAAACTCAGACAGACAAATCTACATTCAAATCCAAACTCTGTCACTTACTCTGAGGTCTTGGGTAACTACTAAGCCTTCTGAGCCTTGGTTTCCTCCCTGTGAAATAGATCAATAGTAGTACCTGCCTCCCAGTGTTGAGAGGATTAAAAGGCAACGTGAGAGAGTGCTTAGCAGATAAGTGCTCAATAGACAGGCCTTATTATTCCTGTATCTAGCTTTTTTTTTTAAGACCATAGAATGTAGGACAGGAAGGAGCTTTCCATCATTGTGAAGATAAGGAAATTAAAGCCCAGAGAAGGAAAGTGACTCGCCCAAGGTCACACTGCAAATCATTGGCAGATCTGGCGCTAGAACCAAGGGCTATATGTTCAACAGAAGAAACCTCTGATCTACACAAGCCTGAGGTTTGTATTAACGTGAATATGGAGAAGATTGGGGTCATCTGACTAAGGGAGTGATAGACAGTTCAAAGCCTGAGGCCTCCTTTTCCATGACCCGGGCTCCCTGGAGAGCCTGGCCTCTGTTCAGGTATCTTCTGACTCTTGCCAAGAAGATTTTGAAGAAGCAACAGACAAATGCAGAAAGGGACCTGGTATTTACCAGCAATGGCCTTAACCTCTCTGAGCCCAGTTCCCTCCTGTGTAAAACGGAGCTGATACCTTACAGGGCTGCCATGGCAACTCCCAAGCCCTGGCACAGGGTCTGGAACAAGCATTATAATGAAATGGAAAATACTGTTAGCCTCTTAGCAGCGAAAGCAAGAATCCCTCTCATGGAGGAAACAAGCTTTGTTGAGAAAATGCTTTGGTAACCCCAGTTAAGGCAGGAAACTCGCTCAGGACATAGTTACAGACTGAGGCCGAGACTTCAGAGGAGGGGGAGACACTGTGCCGAGAGACCGCGCAATGAACAGCAGGACTTTCCTCTCTCCCAGAGCCCTCGAAAGTTCCACCAATTCTTTAGCTCCTGGAACACCTGATGGGAGCAGTTTGGGAGAAGTGATGAAGGGAATAATTCCACATCAAGGTGAGCATAGATAAGACATAGCCAGCACCCCCAGAATGAGGAATTAAAGATTGAAAATTGAGGCCAGGAGTGGTGGCTCACACCTGTAATCCTAGCACTTTGGGAGGCCAAGGTGGGAGGATCGCTTGAGGCCAGGAGTTTGAGACCAGCCTGGGCAAGAGCAAGACCCCTGTCTCTACAAAAAATTTTCAAAATATTAGCCAGCCATGGTGGCACTCACCTATGATCCCAGCTACTCAAGCGGCTGAGGCAGGAGGATTGCTTGAGCCTAGGAGTTAGAGACCAGCCTGAGCAAGAGTGAGACCCATCTATCTTTACTAAAATTAGAAAAAACATGAGCTGGGTGAGGTGGCACGTGTCTGTGGTCCCAGCCATTCAGGAGGCTGAGGCAGGAGGATCACTTGAGCCCAGGAGTTGGAGGCTGCAGTGAGCTATGATGATGCCACTGCACTCTAGCCTGGGCAACAGAAAAAGACCTTGTCTCAAAAAAATAAATAAATAAAAATAAAAGAAGATGAAAAATCGTGAAGTAAGCCCTTGGGGATTCACAGAAGTCTTGTGGAAGCTTTGGACTGTAGAATTGGGGAAATGAAAAGAATTGCAAGCAGCTCTCAAGATCCAAGGACACGACTGATTGACTTCTTTCGACTGAATCATGACAAAGGTCTCACTGAAGAGTGACATGTAACCTGAGCGCTAAGTGTCTAGAGCGTATCAGCCACGGAAGGACCAGAGGAAGAAAGAGACTTCTAGGCAGAGGGCACAGCCAGTGCAAAGGCCCTCAGGCAGGAACTAGATTGGCATCACTGCAGCAGGATGGCAGAGCATGGAGGAGGAGGAGGAGAACGGCATGAGTGTCGAGGAAGGAAAAAGCAGGTCAGTCTGTGCTTTGTAAGCCAGAGTGAGGAGTATGCAATTTATTCCGAGGGAGGTGAGAAGCCACTGGGGATTTTTAAAGCAGCCAAGTGAGATCATCTGGTTTACATGTTTAAAAAAAAAAAAAGGCCAGGCGCGGTGGCTCACGCCTGTAATCCTAGCACTCTGGGAGGCCGAGGCGGGTAGATCGCTCAAGGTCAGGAGTTCGAGACCAGCCTGAGCAAGAGCGAGACCCTGTCTCTACTAAAAAATAGAAAGAAATGATCTGGACAACTAAAAATATATACATAGAGAAAAAATTAGCCGGGCATGGTGGCGCATGCCTGTAGTCCCAGCTACTCGGGAGGCTGAGGCAGGAGGATCCCTTAAGCCCAGGAGTTTGAGGTTGCTGTGAGCGAGGATGACGCCACGGCACTCTAGCCCGGGCAACAGAGCCAGACTCTGTCTCAAAAAAAAAAAAAAGGGATATTCAAATTCTATGACTCAGTTCTTCCTTTTCTCTGGGAAATCCCAAGAGACAGGGAATAAAATATCAGCTAAAATGCAATCAGATCAGGAGCAAAAGAGAAAAATAAAAACTATAATAATTCATAAAACCACTCAAGGTAGCAGGTTAGCAAAAGGTGATTATGTCAGTAAGTCTGACATGGCAGCGATAAGTGATTCAGAGCAATCGCATTCAAAACACTCAAAATGTGCATATTTTTAAATCTTTTCTACAAATTGATGTGTGAAAAGTGGGACTCCTATAGAAAATGACCACATTTTAGAATTAAAAAAACAAGGAAATTACCTAGAAAAAGAGATACAGCGTCACTCATTGGTCAAAAAGGACAAGGGTCCTGCTTTAATGTCATTCCTGAAACAACCAAAAATGGTGAAAACATAAGAATGCAACAGCTTGTAAGAAAATGGACAACAGGAAATTCAGAATAGGGATTTTTGTGAGATGAAAATAAACAAGCTGTGACCTACTACTGGCCAAGCTTTTTGCTTTAAGAGTGTGTCCAAGGGGCAGATTGAACAAAAGTTCTGACTCAGGGAGGCAGAAGCCCGGCAGAGCCCCAGACACCCTGAGCATAGGGAAACCGAGGCAGCTAGGGCTCTCAGGACAGAGAGCCAGCAAAGAGATGGCTTCACCCACAGAGAAGAATGGAGATCTGCAGAGAGTCCTTCCCGAATTTCCAGCTGATAACATATCAGCGCCTACACATGAGGAAACAACACCCAACAGAGGTAGCACCAGTCTTTTGGAAACGGCAGGAGGCTAGTCAATGAATCACATAAAAGATTACAAAAAGATCATTTCCCGAAGATCACTGAGGACCAGGAAACATTCCTCTTCCAACAAGCCTGCCTGGAATATCTCATGAAACATCAGACATTGTATAAAGCACACAGAAGGACCTTGCTTAGGGAAGGGGTAATTAGCTCTCATCTGAGAATTTTTCCAGTTCCGTCTAGTAAATTTTAAATGTAAGATGTAAGTTAAGATTTAAGTGAGAACCAATTGCAAAGATGTGGAAACAACCCAAGTACCCATCAATCCATGAGTGGATTAATAAAATGTGGTCTATGTACACCATGGAGCACTATTCAGCCACAGTAGTGATCTAGCACCTCTTGTATTATCCTGGATGGAGCTGGAGCCCATTCTACTAAGTGAAGCATCCCAAGAATGGAAAACCAAGCACCACATGTACTCACCATGAAATTGGAACTAATAGATCAACACTTATGTGCACATATGGAAATAACACTCATCGGAAATCAAGCAGGTGGGAGGGGGAGGAGGTGATGGGTAAATTCACACCTAACTGGTACAATGCACACTATCTGGGGGATGGGCACGCTTATAACTTTGACTCAAACAGTACGAAAGCAATTTATCTAACCAAAACTTTTGTACCCCTATAATATTCTGAAATTTAAAAAAAAAGATTTAATTGAGATCTTAAAAGGAAGAAAAGGAAGAATCTAACTGTACCCAAGTAATTTAAGTGTGTCCCAGAGCAAATGTCAAGGATATCATTAGGAATACAAACATATCCAGTACCGAACAAAGAGGGAAAACTGCCCATGTCTAGCATCCAATCAAAAAAATGCATATGACATAATTAATATGCAGAAATCAATTGTATTTCTATCTACTAGCTATAGGAATCAAAAGTAAATTGAAAACAGAGCATTTTTACCACAACATCAAACACACAGAATACTATGGACAAATTGAACAAAAGTTATTAAAGACCCATGTATAGAAAGCCCAAAAATGTTGCCAAGAAATATACAATGTGAGTGAGACCCCATCTCTTCGAAAAATAGAAAAAAATATCCAGGAGTGGTAGCACACACCTATAGTCCCAGCTGCTCCAGAGGCTGAGGCAGGAGGATGGCTTGAGCCCAGGAGTTTGAGGTTACAATGTGGTATGGGGACGCCACTGCACTCCAGCCCTGGTGACAGAATGAGACTTTGTCTCAAACATAAAAATAAAATAAAAAATAAAAGTCAGAAGACTCAAAATTATTAATACGTCAATTATCCTCAAATGAATCTAGACATTCAACAACATCACAATCAAATTCACAGCAGGCTCTTTGGATGGAAGTTGACAGGCTGCATTTCAAATGCGTATGGAAATGCCAAGGACCTTGACTGCTCAAAACAACTTTGAAGAACCATAAAGGTGGAGAAGACACTTTACCTGATTTCGAGACTTACTTTAAAGCTACCATGATGGAGACACTACACTATTGTCAACAACAGAGACACATAACCCACCGGGACAGAATACAGGATCAAGATACACACACATACACACATATATGCACAACTCATTTCTGGAAAAAATGTTTCAAAGGCAATCCAGTGCAGAAAGGACAGTATTTTAAACACACGATGCTAGAACAATCAGATATTTATACGAAGAAAACAAACCAACAAAAAAACCTCACTGGGCCCAGGTCCTTCACCAACAGATTTTTCTGGGCCAATTTCTCTGGAAGCGTTAGGAAGTCCTCAGCAAGCAGCTGGTCGGGGAAGCTCTTTCTCTCTTGCAGGGCATTAAGACGTTCCTGGCTGGCTGTGATCTCCCCTGCAGCCCTGGATCTTTTCCTTGATGATTTCGGTCTCTTCCAGCTGCTGTTTTATGCTGGTTCCATGCCTTAGCTTTTTGCAGATAGGCACCTGGCAGATAGGGCAGAAATTCAACTTGATGGTGACTTCATCATCCTCCTGCTCGTTCATGTAGCCGTCTGGGGCTTGCACCTTGAGATGTGGCTGCCGTGTTCCAGCTGCACAAAGCAGGCTGCAGGCTCATCTTCAAAGCCAAACAAGATTTGGGTACCATCATACACTTGGCAGATGTCGCATTTCTTGGGGCATGACCATCCCTCCCCACCCCCCCCCGCCGGAGAATGATGCAGCCAGCAATTTGGTGCAATGCACACAGCAGGGGGGTCGGGCACAGGGCTCAGAGCAGAGTTTGGTGCGCTGGTAGTGCCGGCAGCGCACAGGGTTCATCACAGGGGCTGCACAGCTCCCCACACTTCTTGCACTAGCTGTGAACACAGCAGTTCTGACAGGCACACTGGAAAGATGGGCACGTGCCAATACATGTGCACTCGCATGAGCAGGTGAGCATGCACTTGCAGGGCGGCCAATAGCACTCATGGAAGCACCCTTTGAAGCAGCTTTGCAGGAGCCCAGGCAAGATGCCTACAGACCAAGATGCTACACCCTTGACTGGCGTGTCATACATGAAGTCTTCCACATTGCTGAAACCACCTTTGCAAATTAATAAAAAGGGGTGCAGGATGAGAACTGTGGTGAGGGCCTAGCTAAAAATAAGGCACAGGCTTACATAAAAATAATGATAATAACTAGCCACTGTCCCCCTGTTGGCTTCTCTATAATTGCCACTCTGTAGCCACAGAGCTGGTGGTCATAAAGATTCTTAGCTTTCTCCATAGATAACATCACCTTTTTGAAACCCAGGAGTAGTGTGTAAGTTATCTTCCAGGTCCTGCATTCAGGCAGGAGCTCCCCAGACCAGCAGCCCTTACCAAGGAACTGACTGAACGGGTCTTGTGACCCCCACCCAAGAACCTGGTCAGCAAAGAAGACAATTTCTACGACCCTGTGGTTCTGCCCCTGAACCCAGCCAATGATCAGACCCAATTACCTACACCAAACTGTCTTTACAAACCCTGTCTCCCAAATTCTCGGGGAGGCGGATTTCAGAAATCCTTCCTGTCTCCCCACTTAGTGCTATGCGGAATAAACGCTTTCTCTGCAGTGAACCCTGCTGTCTCGGTGTATTGGCTTTCTCTTGGGCAGCGGGCACGTGCACCTGGTTAGGTGGCGACATTAGCACACTTCCCCCGTTGGCTGTGCCCACACTTGAGTTTCGCAGTGACCGTTCCCGAGCATAACCACATGCAGTCCTCACCACACGGGCGGCTGCATTGTACAGAGCATGAGCTTAGTGAATCTGTCTAAGTGCCAGGCCCTAACTTGCAGACTGACTCTCATTCTATTAATCAGAGGGCCAGAGGCATCATTCATGAACTGCGTATCCTTTCAAGGAACACAACGACCCCTCCCGCCTTCCTGCCCAGGCAGCCCCCCTGCAGGGGACGGAGGCTTGTAATAAAGCAATAAAGCGATGACTTTAGCAACTCACCCTGCCCAGTTACATATTCACTAAAGGAGGGAAAGGTGGGACTGCTCCCCTCTGGGGGCTTTTACAGCAGGTGCAGACTGACTATGGAGGGACTCCTGTACCTTTTCCGGGGACTTGTACTTTGGGCCCGCGGAGGTTTCTTGACCTGCCGTAGGAGAGGTCCACTAGCAGTGCCGGTTCCCCGGGCCCTGAATGGAGCTGAACTGACATTCGGTACCAGCAGCACCTGGGCCAAATGTGACCCTTCATCCCGACACCTACTTTTGCAGATTTTGGCCTGGGCAGGTTTAGCTTGCTGGTAGCTTCTGCAGGCTCCAGACCCAAGCCAGAAGCCAGCGCCAGCCTGCTGCCTCCACACGCATTTCCTCACTCCAGAGTTCCTTCGAACAGGTGCTTCGGTACCTCAGGTCCTTTCTAATGTTGGCAAGAAAAACGTTCCTTTCCTATCTATGCATTTCCTTTTTGTCTTTACTCTGCCCTTGAGCCTATAATGCCAATTAATAAAAATGACTCTCATTCTCACTCTCACTATATACCTTGTACCATGGACAGAATTAACTCGAAAGGACCCATTGGCCTAAATGTAAATTTGGATTTATAAACTAAATCTTTACTACTTCTAGAAAAAACATAAGAGAAATCAATGCAATCTTGTCCTGGCACAATATTATTTAGATATGACACCAAACTCATACTGGGAGAAGGACGTGCTTGAAGCTCTGACTCAGGTGGGGCAAAGGCAATATACGTAACCTAAACATTTGCACCCCCGTAATATGCTGAAATAAAAAAATCAATTAATAAATAATAAATGAATAAATAGAATTTAAGAATTAAAAATAACCTAGACATTTGTACCCACATAATATTCTGAAATTTAAAAAAAATTAAAAGTTAAAAATAATAATTAAAAAAGTAAAAATATTTGTTCTTCAAAAGGCACCATTAAGAGAATGGATAAGCCACAGACTGAAAGTGTGTGTCGTAAAAAGAAATTGTAGTCAGAAAGTAGAGAACTCTCAAAAATGATTAACAGAAAACATACAACCAAATTTTTTTTTTAAAAAAGCAAAGATTTAAGTAGACACTGCAACAAGGAAGATGTAGGGATGACATATAAACATATGAAAATATGCATGATTTTATTAGTCATTAGGAGAATGTGATTAAAACCAAAATGTGATTCCAAGACACAACTATTACAATGGATAAAGTTTAAAAGTCCCCACTGTAGCATCTTTGGTGAGGATATGGAACAACTGGTACTTTGACATATTGCTGGTGGGAACATTAAATAGTCTAACCAACATAGAAAACAGTTTGGCAGTTTCTTATAAAGTTAGACGTACAGCTACCCTAGGATTCAGTCCTTTGCTTCAAGGATTTACTCCAGAGAAATCAAAGTATTTGTGCCCACAAACCATGACATGCAAATGTGCATAGACACTTTATTTATGGTAACCTCTAAGGGACAACAATCCAAATATCCATCAGAAAGGAAATGGATAAGCAAAGGACTGTGTAATCATAAAATGGAATACTGTTTAGCAATGGGAAGGAATGAATTATTGATACATGCAAAAATATGGATGGGTCTTAAAATAATTATGCTGAGTGAGAAATACATCAGATTGAAAAGAAAGGGAGTGAGAAAATACTGCGTGATTCCATTTCTATAAAATCGGGGGAACTATAAACGAAACTATAGAGACAGAAAACACATCACTGTTTGCCCGGGGAACAGGGTTGATAAAATGGGGAGCAAAGAACACGAGAACACATTCGGAGTTGGGTATGTTTATAATCTTGCTTGTAACGATGCTCTCTCACATGCATAAATTAATCATAGCTGCCCTATGCCAATTGCATCTCAATAAACCTTCCAATGTATTAAAATATTGAGTCATATTAATTGATTTTTGAATGCACAGCAAACGTTACACTATAGGATAAAATCTTCTGTGTGACCGTGTGTTGTATTTTTATCTCATCTCTTATATTTCTTTAATTTCTTTGCCTCCTTTGGATTATTCATGTAGTTTTCAGATTATCAATCTACCATATGTTTCTCTCTTCTTGTTTCAATGGTTCTCAAATCTGTAAAGATCTATAAATATCAGATCTGTAAATATTTTCTATAGTTTTAATAAAAAGTGGGGTCTGAAAAAATCTCTGGGTTTAAGCATTCGTAACTGTTAAGCACAAATGGGATTCAGGATTTTAGAAACTGAAATATTTCCTAATTCAGTTAAACATGCAAAAGTGAAGTAGAAAACAAATAAGAGATTGAGAGTTTGAAAGGAGAAAGGAAAATGCTAGAAACAAGTAAGTTAAAAAATTATCCTATCAAAAGCACATTAGAATGCTGTTGGGAAAAATACTAAGACATTAAGATGTATAGTAAGTGTTCACCATTGTTCAGCAAGTGTCAAAACAGAGACTTAAGGGAGAAAAAAAACCAAGCCTTGTTAATATTAAATATATTCAATGGTCGAAGCATGTTCCTGTGTTTTTTCCATTAATTTTATGAAGATTGCATTATCCCTGCCTGACACAAGTGTTGCACAATTCTTTCTGCCATGACCTTGTGAAGTAGCGCAGATTTGGGAAAAGTCAATAAACTATTCACACTCTTTGATCTGGAAGAGCATCCTTTCCAAAACACAGAACAACCTGTAGCAAAAAGGTGTTTATGGTAGCATTTCTCATTATGTCAAAATGTTACAAATAGTCTAATTCTTGCCCGCTCTTAAAAACAATACTCAGGTTAGCTTTGGAAATTATGAATAATAGGAATCTGTTCCTATGATCACATGGGGAATGACATATATTGAGTGAAATATAGTATAGAAAAATGAAAACATGTTCAAGTTGTGTAAGTTAAGACCCTAAAAAGATGGACGATAGATAATTAGAGAAAATAATTTGTAAAGTGAATTTATTTTTAAATTTTCTAGTCCAAGATTATATTACTGTTATAACTAAAATAAGCAAACACATCCAAGCAAACACCTTCAAAACCACTGGACATGAAAATGAACCAAATAGAAATGAAATTTCTGAGTGTGTGCACATATGAGGAAGTGGAGCTAAACAAAAACAGATCACCACTTAACAGGGAAATATTGATCTTTAAAACTGGGTATGAGACATGACCATGAGAATGCTTTTCTTGATGTCTTTGATAAATCAGCTTAAAGAGCTGTACCTGTTCTAACAGGAAATATCCAGGTGTGTCAGGTTCTTCTCAAGGCTTATTTTGTGCAAGACCATGTTCATGGTCAATGTCTAGCTCAGATTTAAAAGAAAGAAGGATACAGGTTTTTAAAAACCATTTTGGCTTTAACTTTCTGAGGCTCTGGGTGCTCAGATTTTGAACCGTATGGCTTATGGAAGTGGGCTGAGAAATGCATAGGATTGGCGATGAGGTCTCTCTTGTGATATTTCCCAAAAAGCAGGAAGATATGAGACTTTCATTTTTTTTTTTAATTTCAGAATATTACAGGGGGAACAAACATTTTGGTTGCATAAATTGCTTTTGTGCCATTTGAGTCTAAGTTGTAAGTGTGCCCATCCCCCAGACAAGGTGCACTGTACCCCTTAAGTGTGAATTTACCCACCCCCTCCTCCCCCCACCTGCTCGATTTCTGTTGAGTTTTACTTCCATATGTGCACATTGGTGAACTGAAACCTTTTGTATGTGAGAGTTTCTGACTGAGACTAGAGGGCATTTTGGAGCAACAGAGAGTCTGTTGGTACGTTGTGCGTTAATGTGTGTGGGAGAGAGTGGGTGGGTGGGCAAGTGGGTGGCAGGTGATCGCAGAGATGACAGTGCAGGTTCCAAGGCTGAGCTGAAAACAGTACCCACAAATTCCATGTAAGAAAAACAAGCAACGCTCGTCTCTTGCTGTCCTGTTAGCTCTTTCTCTCTTTTCTTCTTTTGACTTCTTACAAAGCCAGTGTTCTTCCCAGGGGACGTAAGGATCTTTATGTTTTAGAGATTTCCCTCCCAGTCCCCTAAAAGCCATCAAAGCCAATGAATGAATCAGGAATTCCTCTCATTGCTGAGCCTTCCCTGTTCCCTGGCTGTCGGCATTTGGCAACCCAGCTCTAATATCCACTACTGATGTCCTAGTGGTTATGTCAACAAATCACAAATCCATTCTCTTTCTCCTACGTCCACTCATGCTTACCAACCACGGATGTCAGCTTTAAGCTTGCTGCAGCCCCATGAAGGGTACACACAATCAGGTGACGTTATGAGCTGGCCACTCACAACTAGCCCAGGCTGGGGCCCTTCTGTGGTTTTCAGTATCAGATTTCTGTGCTGCTCAGAACAGAGCGCCGTCACTGCTTTCTGCTGTCTCGCCAGCTCTTTGAACAGCTCATGTCTCCTCAAAACCTTCCACTGTCTATTCCAGAGCGTTAAACATGGTTCATGCTCCTCTATCTTCTCACCGAAGAATTCCCCATGTCTGAGTCATTTCAGACTCGGGATCACTTGGATTAAATGCATCCACAGCAGGCATGAGGGACACTCTCCTTACTCCAATGCTCCCAAAATATTGTATTCACCTAAAGTATCTTTAGTTGGTTGGCTTTCACATACTGGCATGTAGTATTTGGGCATTATGAGACTTTCCTTGAATCCTATGGCTTCATTGGTATAACCATCATCTAAGTGTGGGTCTCTGAAAAGCGAGAAGGAGAATCGGTGTTTTGAGATTGAGGCAAACTTCCTTTCTCACACAAGATGCCTGTTAGGGGTCTGGTGACACTTTCTTAAAGAGTAGTCAATAAACAATTGACGTAGGAGCAGGAGGGGGCAGTATTTAGTAATTCCCACTGCCCTAAGCTATGGTTTTCCTAAAATTATAATGTCTCAATGGCTGGAATACCTCTATAATAGCCAATCTGCACATTCTGGGAATATTTAGATTTTTCCTTCCAAAGATTCAGAATGGCTTCACTGATTTTAAGAGTAGTTTCCTATGAGGGAGGCAAAGGTAAAGAAAATTCATATCCTAACTTGTTTAGGCAAGTTCCCATTTAAAATATTCTCTACTTGTTGCTTCCAGAATGGGATACATACATTTCAAATATAATATATGGTACCATTTTTTACTATGATTTTTAAATCTAAGCAGTAATGCTTTCCCCAAGTTCAGCTGTCATTTCTCCATACATGGTTGCAATAAGTCCCCTGGGTACCATGGGTCATGGACCTTTGGATCTCTTTCACAATCCTCTACAGCTGTTAGAATCCTCTGAGCAATTTGCCATATTCACAAAAATGAGTTTTCTATGCAGATGATATCAGGTGGGAAGAAAGACTTCATCTTAGGAAAGGGACGATGATGTGTCTGAATATTTGCTATTTATGTACGTGAAAAGACTGTTCTGTACACTTTATATCTCAAAAAAGGGATACCATAAAAGGCAACTGCATTCAAACTGGATTATTAACGAGATTAAACTCAAACCAAATAAAAATCCACAATATGTATTGTGCCTGTCAATACATCCCCATCATTCAGCAGAATGCTTCACAAATAGCTAAACACGTCCACGCCTTTTCGTATGGAGAAAAGATTACAATAAACTTATGAATTGCTCAATTACATGAAAGCCACATCACTTCTCAGGAGCAAAACTATAAAGTATTATTTTTATACCAGAAGCCACTTTAAGTAATCAATTTAAAGAGATAAGCAGATCGACATGATTAGGATATTGAGCTAAACTACGATTTGTGTGACCTGACCTATAACCTAATAATCAAAGATTCCGAGCATGTTCATTTTCACAAACACAGAGTCATATGTTGGTCATCAAACTTAAGATGAAACTGTGAGCTTTCAATTTGAGTGACAGGCATCTAGGCTTTGAAAAGAGAAGCATAAAGATGGTCCTATTGACATAAATTCCTATATCTTTCATCATAACAAAACCAAGTTACCAATTTTTGAGACACTTTTAAAACATTTTCTTGGTCATTTTTACTTTTAATAATTCAGATATTTAAAAATGTTCCTTATAAGAAAATCTAAGACTCATTTTCTGCATACATCAAATCATGAATTCAACATAGGTTTCTTAAATAAAAAATTTCAAATTTCAGAATGCATGGAGAGAAACCTAGCAAATAAATTGTCTCCAAACATCAATGCTAAATAACAACTTCTTTTTTTTTTTAGCATTCCTTTTTTTTTATTTATGCATATTATGGGGGTATAAATGTTTAGGTTACATTGCCCTTGCCCCCCGCCAAGTCAGCGCTTCAAGCGTGTCCATCCCCCAGACTATGCACATTGCACTCATTATGTATGCATATACCCATCCCCTCCTCCCCACTCCCATCTGCCCGAGGCCAAATAACAAGTCATGCAATTGGCTCAGAGATAAGATCCCAAGAGACAGCTGATATGGTTCTGAGCCAAGTACAATATGGTGAAAGAAAAGTTATCTGGGGGCTGAATTACATTCATTCACTTTCCCAAGTCAAACTCTGGACCTTAAAGTCCACAAGGAGATAGTGGATCTCAAATTTTAGTTTCACAAAAGCTCCCTCGTAAAATCATTTAACATACATAGCACCATTTTAAACAATCACCCCCAGGAATATGTCAATTTAAGACAAGTCACATGTGTATGGACAATATTTTTTAAGACTATTTACATGAATAAGAAAGAGAAAGAAAGAGGGAGGGGAAGAGAGAGAGAGAGCGGAAGAGGTCTTAATAGACAGTTATGTTTTAACATTTCAGCAAAGCACTACGATGAAATTTTAAACCAGCTACTTTAAAAAATATTAAGCTAAAACTATGATGGATAAAAATGATAAGTGGTTGGTAATAATTAGTTTTCTACCTCACAGAAGGCAGGATGGATTACATGTACATCACACAGCTTGTAAAAGGGCTATTCCACGTGCAAAAAAACTCAGTTTACCAAAGGAATATTAAATAGAAAATAGATGAGAATTTTGTTTGAGTAATATAATAATCGATTATATTAGGAGAACAAGACATCCTCTCTATAATTAACTCATGACTTAACAGAAAAGCACATCTATGGGAGCATCGATATGTCCCCTCTAATTTTTAATAATTACTTTTTTCCCTAAAGTTGTGTCTCTTTCCTTATTTTCGAAGAGATAAGTTATCTTGCATAATGGAAAGATGGTTAAATTTTTTTCCCCACAAATCTCCACTTGATGAATAACGGAGTAGGTTTCTAGGAAAACGGACTGAGTGAATGAGTTGAGAAAATACAAGTTTATTTTACTTCATTCTGAAGTGATGTTGACACTTCAGGAACTGCCCCACGTCACTGCAGATAGCCTCTGATCCGGAAGCAGTTTGTTGATTTTCAGATGACTAACACTTATTAGAAATGTATGAAAAAATAGCCAGTGAGATCTGGACGATATCTCCACTTTTTTTTTCTGTGAAATGTGATACTTTCTCTTGAACATCAAGTCCATGGAACACACAAATTAAGTTAGTTCTGAAATACGAAGTTAGACCCTGGAAACCAATAACCAGACTATTGGCTGCCCCGGCACCCTGGCTTATAAAGGTTTAATAAATGCCTTCCAGGGCCCACTTAATAACACTTTATTGAGTTTAGGAAAAAAGATAGCCATCATTTTTTTTTAACTCTGCTTTAAACTGGTGAATACAGAAATAATAAAACATACAGTATGATAATGCCACCACATTTAACTTATCTTGCATGAAAGATCATCTTCTGAAAATATTTGCTGCATTCAAATGAAGTCTCTAGATATATGCAAGATGGATATTTCAAAATTGACTATAAAAAAACAAAGAGTGCCATTTCTCAGATAAAGAAAATCATGATCTTAGTGCAACTGTGCTCCCATATGTATTTTATAAATTACAATAATTCTTCGAATGCCCCACTAGATAATGGTTAGAAAATACATTTTAAAATAAATATTCTTACATTTAGAATTATGTCACAATATTGAAAAATATCAATGCTATGCTATTTATTTATTTATTGAGACAGAGTCTCACTCTCTTGCCTGGGCTAGAGTGCTGTGGCATCAGCCTAGCTCACAGCAACCTCAAACTCCTGGGCTCAAGTGATCCCACTGCCTCAGCCTCCTGAGTTTCCGGGACTACAGTCCTGTGCCACCATGCCCGGCTAATTTTTTCTATATACATTTTTAGTTTTCCAGCTAATTTCTATTTTTTTTTTTTTTTTTTAGTAGAGACAGGGTCTCGCTCTTGCTCAGGCTGGTCTCGAACTCCTGAACTCAAAGGATCCACCCGCCTCGGCCTCCCAGAGTGCTGGGATTACAGGCGTGAGCCACCATGCCTGGCCAATGCTATGCCTTTTAGAAGCTGAATTCATTCTTTTATTTCTGCTGTCCTTAAGAGTAGTGTTGTTCAATAGAAAATCCAGCAATGATGGAAATACTCTATGTCTGAGCTGTATGATATAGTAACTACAAACCACACATGGCTCTTGAACAACAAATATGCACCTAGTGCATAGAAGGGACTGGATTTTTAGTTTAATTTAATTTAATGTATTAAATTTGATTAACCCCATGTGGCTAGTGGCCACCATATTGGCCACGGCAGGTCA